>BQKN01056805.1:19742-33183 GCA_022839385.1 Asparagus kiusianus | reverse complement strand
ATATATATATATATATATATACATATAAGCATATGGAAAAAGGGAGTACTAGCAAAACAGAATTTGTTGGTGTGACAGAATGCAACGCTATTGTTTATGTTAAAAAATTGATGGTGGTTTAAGGGAGTTAAGTGTGACACCCCTGGTTTCATACAAGATTGCAGTCCAAGGTGAACCCAATAATGTCAAATCTGCCATGCCCCCAACACTATGCAACAACATGTTTCACTATCACAATAATA
This sequence comes from Asparagus kiusianus, assembly GCA_022839385.1. Taxonomy (NCBI): domain Eukaryota; kingdom Viridiplantae; phylum Streptophyta; class Magnoliopsida; order Asparagales; family Asparagaceae; genus Asparagus; species Asparagus kiusianus. Next base: position 32,941 of record BQKN01056805.1, on the reverse strand, counting down.
TCTCTCTTGTGGAATCAAATACAAGAAGTATAGGTACAAGCATATAGATGAAAGGTAATGATATAAGGAACACAATATAAAGAAAAGATCCAATAATAAATGTAATCATGTTCCAACAAAAGAAAAGAAATACATTTGATAATCTAAAATAAAAGTGAAATATCTCAATACATAGAGTCAACCGAAATATTACTAAGTCACTCAACCTCCAAAATGAAACACATCTCTAAAGACTGAGAACAAAAAATAAACTACTGTAGAGCACAAATTAACTACTGATAAATGACAGTGAGCTAAACTGAGTCTCCGTCAACCTGCAACTCTCTGGATGCCTAACTCACTGCCTAAAATAATAGAAACAATGAGTGTCAAAATGCTAGCAAGAACATCTCTACTGTTCCCAGGGGAAAAGGAGTTAGGTGTATAAAAATACAAGTTATAACATATATAGATATATGAGTCATATACACTAAACTAAGAGGAAATTGATATTTAGAAATCTACAACACGAGAATGGGTACGTTGTGCGCAATAATGCAAATAAGAAAACCCTCATATATATACCACGTATCTCAAATTGTGAATCGTTAATATCAACTCCAAATCCTATGAATAAGAATAAGTAACAAAGAACAAACATTACCAAGCCTCATCCAAAACATGTCATAACCATCGTATCATAATGTCTCATACTACCCTCGGATAGATGGTGTGGGAATAAGAATAAAATTGGATAAAAGACACGTCTAGGATACGTCGTGTATAATAAGCCATAATCTCTACAATCTACCATCGAGGTAGGTAACACGGGAGCAAAAATACAAGTTCTGATCCTTTACAAAGAAAATATTGATGCTGAGTAACGTGCTCACAATATCCTATGGCTCATCGTAATATTTTGCGGCTCACTACCTTACTCGAACACCCCGTGGAATATAGGCATGTCAACCTATTCCAAAAAACAATGATGCATAACGGAGTGTAGTCCACTGCGATCTCATTGTAGTATACCAACTAACCCACTCAGAGTGTAGTAAATCTGTGGTCTCATTATGGTGCACCAACTAACCCCACTCAAGTATCCAAAACTACTATAAAATGAAACATACGTCATTCTTTATCATGACAAACTCAAAGATTAAATTACGCACCTCCAAAAGCTCGTGCGTACTAAAAATCCAATACGTGCTCTCTCGCAAACAACGTACATGTATCGATGTGCAACTCGTACTTCATGTTCACGATCAAAAGCATGTGTGAAAGAAATAATATTTACCAAACAACACAAAACCGGTCGACCGATAGATTCCATCGGTCGACTGACGGGGATGTGCACAATGCATGCACCAAAATCCAGCCGGGATCGGCCGACCGATGCCTATGTTCGGTCGACCGACCAAGACAAAATTTTACTTCCTAAATACCAGTTCGGTCGACTGGTTCTCTTGATCAGTCGACTGATGCTAGGATCAGGTCAAAGTGTAGGTTTTTATCTATAATACATAAAAATTGAAAACTTTCGAATAAAACTCATGTGTTAAATCTTGTTTAAGGTAATTAGGGTTTATTCTATCACATGAAAATACAATTATGAGTATTTGAGGGGATCTACGAACCCTAACATGTAATATTTTATATGTTCATCATGAAAACCAATCAAATTAGTAAAAATCTTGTGTTTACTTACTTCAAATCAAAAATCCAACTCAAGAATCCGTTTTCATAACTTTTTATATCGAAAAAATCAAATCTTTATATCATGCAAAATAAAGGGGAAAGCTTTACGCATAAATTGGTTTTAGGAATCCAATAAAAACTAAGAAGAACCAAGAAAAAATGGGGATACGATTGGAGGAGATGAAACTCGCCTCAAAGGTCGTGTAGAACTCCCCAAACACGCGATGAACTCGACCCTCCCTCGTAAAAACCACCAATCTCGCTCTCCTCTTGATCTTTTTGCTTCTCAAAGCTTCGCCAGACTCAAAAGAAAATCTCTAGGATTTTGAGGGGAGAGTTGCTGCTGTTCACGTGGGGAATACAGAAGAAAAGAGGAGAAAATCAAGATTAATATATATATATATATATATATATATATATACACATGTGTGTGTTCAAACAGGCCCAAATTGAATTGGCCCAAAACCCAGTCTGTGCACCTATCGGTCGACCGATGCCAATAATCAATCGACCGACCAGTGTCCATTGATCAACCAATTACTTGGGTCAGTTGACTGACCAGAGGTGTTTTTAGCCGTCAGTTTCTCCTGTATGCATGCATGTTTATACCTATACATATTCATTATATGTACTTAATCGATCTTAAGTCAATTTTAAACATACTCATTCATCCAAAATTAGTATTAATCACAACAAAACTTATTTAATATTATTTTCCATGTTATTTTCAAAATTATGGGGTTTTACATTAAGCTTGATTTTGGGGTCCCTTAGTCACCTTTGATGGTTGATTTTCCAGTTGAGAATCTTGATCTGTAATTTCCTCTGACATACCCTCCGACGCTTAAGTCAGTGACTAGTCTATTAATCTAAAGAGAAAAGTAGAATGTAGTCTTGTAGACTTATTGTGTATAAAATCACCTTACATTAGCGTGATGGAAGTTATCACTATGTATAGAGGGTTAATGGAGGCACGTTGATAATTTAGACGGGTCTATGCAGTAATGGTTTAGACCATGCTTTATGCATGTGAAAAGCCATTTGGATGAGTCGCCTTCACAATCAATTGTGAGATTGTTAGAGTAATGGCATATCTGAGGGGCTTTGAAAGCTCTGGCTCGAGTAGGAATAATGGCTCTGACACCGTATTAATATTGATGGCGTCTGGGTGACAAAATGTAGGCGCTAACTATTCATGCATTTAATATGATGTGACTTTTGATGATGTCAGGCAGGCTGTTCCACAATTCAAGATGTGCTATGAATTCAAGTGGAGAGTGCCTTTTGTCTCGGAGTTGGACATCCGACAGACCCTGGGTCGAAAGTGCCTTTCATCTGAGATTTGAATCGTGAGATAGGTCTCCTAGCTCATCACCGGGTCATGCTTGAGAATGCTATGTGAGTGGCTAGTCAAGTACTATATGTAGCCATTTCTCAAGGTTCCATGAGACTTGGCGATTTTTAGATTATAACATTGGCCCCTTTTCACTCGGACTTGAGAAGCCAAGTTTGAAAGAAAATGAACCACCTCTGCTTAGTGAATCTGGACTATCCTTACTAGAAAATAGCCATGATTTGATGTTTCCAACATCAGTAGAGATCGTGTGGCTATTGTGATAGAGTGACGCCTTGTTTGACGGGATTTCACTTTGATTTTTGAAAATCGTTAGTGATTTTCCATCAACCATGCTAACCATCTTCTTTGTGCCTTGTGTCATCTCCCTCCATCTATATTAATTTCCTCTTATCTCCTTTCTTCTACTTCATAAAAAACCATAGGACTTCTCCTTCACAATCGGTGCGAGTCAACATTTCCTCTTCTAAAATATTTTGCTAAACTCCATCCATCTTTTCAACTGGTCTGATGTCTTCTAGTGCTAGCCCACTATCATTTGCTATGAGGCTAAAATTGCTTTATTGTGCAAGTACAAGTTGAAGGTGCTCACAGGCTGCCTCCTAAGATTATGATAACCTTTATCACCCTCATGTTGTTAGCTCCATCGAGGGATCAATCTATCTATCTCTAAAGTGGTGGTTTGTGCCACTATATTAGCATCACATTGACTATGACCTTCGCTTGCCTTTGCACTCAATTCTTCAGAAAGTTTTTAGAACTTTTGGGGTTATGCTAGCATAGCTGGCGCCAAACTCCATTGCTTTTTTGGAAGGCCATCCTTGTCATCTGCCACCGTGTAAATGTTAAGTTGATGCTGGGCACGCTGGGTCGTCTGGTATGTATTAAAGCTGGTAAAAAGAAGGGCCACTTTTACTTGCAGATAGTCAGTGATTACTGGCTTGTGTCTATTGCCCCTTAGATAAACAAGGTTTGGAGGGAGAAGTTCTTCTTCATCTTTGGTGTTGATCCCATCTTGGCTTGTTCTATATGGCTAGAAATCAAGAAGGAGGGTCTGAGAATGGACAAGCTCTTAGATGCTGAGTTGCGAAGCTTGGAGAGGATCCGGGTCCTATAAGGGGTCTTGGCATTGGGAAAACTTGTTTGATAATTCTATCCTTCGAGCCGCCTACATGTCCTCCTTGCTAATGAAGTGGATTTAGCATGGGCTATGGTTCTGTCAGTTGATGAGCAGCCTACAGATGGTTCCATCCTGGTTCTCTTGTTGAATCTCAAAAGTGGCTTCATGATAATTTACAGGCAGAGGAGCTTTTGACCTTACACCAACAATCTGCCACTGAGATCACAACCAAAATTAGTCTGAGCAAACATCCTACTCAGGTCAAAGGATCCAAGAGAAAGAGGAAGAAGATAGCTTCCAAGGGTTGTCATCGAGCTGAGAGCAGCATGCAAGATCTCTTCTCTTTTAGAGATAAGGCAGTTAAGGCTACACCCAAGAGAGGTCGAGGCTACACCAGGGCAAACCAGTGGGGTTTTGACCTTAGGATCTTTCCAAACTCCCCTTGATTTTATTGAAGTGGAGGGTGATTCCCCACATTCCATTACTAAGAAGGAGGCCGAAAGGGGAAGAGTTTCCTATTAGGGAACTAATAGGAGGTGAGACTTTGACTGAGTCCAGAGCTGACGGAGTGTCAACTGAGATGGGAAGTGGCTTTGGTCATCTCAAAGACCTAAACAAGAGCCAATTCCTGAGAAACCGGTCACTGAGGCACAACAAAGTTGTTTTTTTATAGCGTTGAATGATAGCGTTTATGTTGTAAGTGCTATAAATTGTATGTACCTTATTTTTTGATAGCGTTTGAAAATTTTTAAACGCTATCGCAATTTTTTTTGTTTTGGACGCGTTGAAAACTTAAGCGGGAGATGAAAATTAAAACAGCCGTGTTGAATGATAACTGTTCACACTATTTCGATCCCCTGATTTTCAAATCATTTCTCTCTCTTTCCCCTTTTTGAATTCTAGGGTTTCTTCTTCTCACTCCCCCCCCCTCGATATCTAGGGTTTCTCGCTTCCGAACTCGAAATCTACCGCTATGTCGTTGAGGCCGAGCGAGAGGGTAGAGGTTCGCCGGAATAGGTGGTTGTCGACGCCGATGAGGGGCGACGGCGGAGAGAGTACAACATGGTCGAGATCCGGAAGAACAAGAGAGAGGAGAATCTCTTGAAGAAGAGGCGGGAGGGGATGCAATCTCAAGCCTTTCCCTCTTTGATCCCCACTTCTACAGTAAAAAAGAGGGTAATTGCTTTCACCTTAGTTTTTTATTATTATTTATTTTTTATGAATCTAGGGTTAGGGTTTTGATTCCTTTTTCTGTTTTAGCTTGAGAGTTTGCCGACGTTGGTGGCCGGCGTGTATTCAGACGATAAGAATTCACAGCTTGAAGCTACAACACAATTCAGGAAATTGCTATCTATCGGTACTGAGATTACTTATTGATTTTGTAATGTTTATTATTATTATTTTTACTATTTTACTTTTGTGCTTTTGGTTGAGAAACTGAAGAAAGATGTAATGTTTATTGGGGAGTAGAAAAAAATGAAAAAGAAAAAGAGAGAACAAATTGTTGGCTTGGTGGGTAACTATATAGTGATTATGGCTTAGTGGGTAGTTAAAAGATAGATAATACTTGAGGAGAAACACAATTTTTTGGGATTATTTTGTGTAGTGAATTGAATTCTCCTAGACAATTATTAAATTTGAAAGGCAGAATGAGGAAGCGGAAGATGAAGATGAGCAGAATGGGCCCGAAATTGATACCAGTTTGTTTGATTATCGATCAAAAGCACTCGGGTGGGTATGTATTTTTTTAGATGATATAGCATCCATCAACCACTTTTTTTTTGTATGTGACATATCCCCTCAACCAATTGGTTTGTCAACGCGACTAATTCTTCCTTTCTTTTCCGCTAATGAGCCACACGCTTAAAAACACAATTTCATGGAGACCTGAAAATGCTCGGCCTATGAGCTCCCACGGCAGAAATGCAGTCTTGCCGCGTCTAAAATCACATGAGGATGTCTTATTTATGCACTGCGTATGTTTACAAATCTCATTACCTTTTTTAGATGTATATGCATCGTAATGTTTTGCTTGATCATGGCTTTCAATTAGTCAAAGTAATACACAACAAGAATATACATAAAAAATTGTGGTCTGGTTATCTGTAGCTGCTGCGAAGCGTCGAGAATCAATATTGATCGATACTACGAGTCTCGTTTACCACTATCCCTTCAGCCAGTTGAAGTTCTTGAAATTAGTCAGGTGTTAGAGAACTCACTCCTTTTGTAGAAATGAGGATCCGATCACATCATTTGTTCTGATAACAGGCATATAAGACTCACTATGGGTAAAAAGCCAGAAATAATTTCACTCAAGTGGTCTATTAGTAACATTAAAACTAGATGGGTCGTAAGTTCGACTAAGCAATATTAGAGGGGCTTCATCCGCAATTTTCACTTTCATTTTTATGATGGAATTTTGTGGATATATATTTATTCTGAATCATCACAATTACCAACTATAACTGTTTCATAAAAATTAACTCTTCTGAATATTTGTTTCAGGTATGAGAGAGAATTATTTCTCAATGTTGTCAATGGTCGTGGTATTACCTCATGGACTGCTGTTGCTGTTGGCCAGCCTGACGGACAAAGTGACAAACTTATTGGATTTGTCACTATGCGTATTGTTGCAGCAAAAGACAGTGAGCTAACTTAGAAATCAGTTCAAATTGTCATACAAATAAAAAATCTAAAGTAGCTAACATCTGCACTTGTAAATGTTTCAACAGATTGATGACTTGCTAAGGTATGATATTTCGTGGAAAGATCCAACTCTTGTGTATATCTTGACACTTAGTGTGGTTGAAGACTATCGTAATCTTGGAATAGGTCAGCTATATTCTTGCATATTGCTTCTTCACTGAATACTCATTTTTCCACTTTATTGCCTGTTTTTTTTGTCTAATTTAGTGTTCTGTAGCTAGTTCACTTATACGAGAGGTCATAAAATATGCTTCAAGTATTACAAGTTGCAAAGCAGTTTACTTGCATGTCATTGCCTATAACAATCCGGCCATCCATTTTTACAAGAAGATGCTCTTTAAGCTTGTAAGGAGGTTACAAAAGTTTTACTATATAGATGGGCAGCATTATGATTCATTCTTGTTTGTTTACTATGTAAATGGTGGCCGATCTCCCTGCTCTCCACTGTAAGTAACTATTCTTTGATTTGAGTGCTAATTTTTATATGATTTTGATTATGTTTTTACTATGCTGTCTTGATATGTTAAAATATATTTGAATTGTATACTTTGTTCAACTAAATTATTTCTGTTAGCAATCAATAAAATGAAATAAGACCTTAGATACTAGTTGAGGCTCACCATGGTTACATGCTTTTTCTAAGCACATGTTCTGTATGATAAGAGTGTGTTTGACTTTATATACTTCAAACATATCATCTCCTTCGGTAATCTTTTTTGCTGATAACATCATTTTTTTGATATTTGATTGTACTAGTTTCTTTTCGATAATTGATATCACTGTTTTTGTATTGTTGCTAGAGTGTGAACAACTCAAAGAAAAAGTGCAACTTATTAGATATTGGTGGCTCGGGAAAGATAGTTGCCGAAGGACTTGTTATCTAGCATGTTTCTTTTTTATCGATTATGAGGTATAAAATTTGAAAATTGAATGTGTTATTATCCGGATAGAGTTTTATTTTCTTGTTCTGGTTTTTTAATTGTGTTCTAAATTTTCCTTTATCTTACAGGCAGTTACAGCTTCCAGTACAAGGAAAAATGAAGTGATTTTTGGTGAGATTCAGTCTCTGCTAAAGAACAAGAATGTTACAGTCGATGTGAAAGCTAACCCACCAAAAAATTCATTTTGCATGCTCTTTCCTTGTTTATTGAATTGGATAGGCCATCTTTCTTTTATTATCCTTGATTTCTTCTTTTTTATTGCTCATTCATGAACCACATGACAAGTGCAAGTTTTTAGTCCAGATCTTCATGGCTCTAGGATTTCTAATTATTGGTGTTGCCTTTTTCTGTTTTGTGTTCATATATTCATGGTTCTAAGATCTCATTATTGGTGTTGTTAATTTCTGTTTTTGCAGCAGTACTAGTACTCAATTGCTGAAGATGATGAGTCTCCCAAGTCATATGTAATGCAGCAAAGTTAGTTTTTGTTGTTCTGTGTACTATGGTTAATTTCTTGTACTCCACGTTGGATTATCCAAAGACTGGTATTTGTTTTTTGGCACATTTGTGTCGAACTTCTTGTATGCTACAACTTGGTTATGTATCATTTAAAACTTTTAAATGAAATATTTGCTTTTATGGTTGTTATAATTGGAAGCTATTTCTAGTTCAACCTCAAAAGGTTTATAGGCACAAATGAACTGCTATAAGAAATGGAAACAATTGCTGAAATGCTATTAAAAGAAGAAAGACAGCATTCGCTGAAACGCCATTGTAGTTACTCAAACGCTATCAAATGTAAGACAATAGCAGCGTTGAAATGCTATGAATGAAAACTAACTAATAGCGTTTTTAACCGCTATGAAAGATATTTGTCATAGTAATATAGAAACGCTATTGAATACTCTTTTATAGCTACATAAAAACGCTATGGTTGGAAACTTTTTGATAGCGTTTGAGGAAACGCTATGTAAAGCCACAGACCTACTATAGCGGGTTCTGACACAGCGTTGATTAAAACGCTATGAAATAATACCATAGCGTTTTTCGAACGCTATGGTAGATTTCAGGTGTTGTAGTATACCAGTGGCTATGTGATTAGCTACCATGCACTAAGGGTCGCTATGAGTGGCCCTTCCTCCACCATATAGCAATCCCTTCCTGCACTTAGGAGGGGATTTGTACCATCCTGATAGGGCTGAAGTTATACCCTTGCTATGAAGGGAAGTCTACAGAGGAGCGTCCTTTCATTCCTCGATGTTGAATGGATGCTAGGGGTTGATTGTGGAGTTTCGGGGCAACAAGTCCAAGGATGTTGAGAAAATCCTTCTTCTGGATAATGAGGTATCATCGTGTAAGACTCCTGACATTAGTCTCCACTATGCTCTTAGGATATACCTCAGCTAAGGGGATCTTTTGGGGTTTGAGTCATTTTGACGGCTTGAAATATATAAGAAGCTCTTCTTCAAGCTCTAGATCGATCTGAAGGAGGCTCGAGAGACGGCCAAACTAAAGGCTACCACTAAAGGCAACAAGTTTGATGAACTCAAGAGTAGCCAGGCCGTGGTGGAGCATGAGCTGACCCAGAAGTATCAGGATCTCAAGGTGACTATGACTGGTGCTTGGCATCACAAGGCTCAACTTGCATAGGCCTAGGAGAAGATAAAGGGCCTCAAAGAGGATTTCAACCACGCCACCATGACATGGGACTTGCTAAGGAGAAGATAGCATATTTTGAATTGGAAGTTCCGGCCAAGAAAAGGGAGAAAGAAGATGCCTTCGAGAGGATTCATGCTGTTCGACTTGATTCAGAAGAGCTATAGGTTATGTTAAAAGAGGAGGTGGCTCTTCAGGAGGCTCTTCGATAGGAGAGCACCCGAATGGCTCGCTAGACTGAGCTGTACAACAACTATCTCTGCACCTGGATCCAAAAGCTTGAGACCTAGGTGGCTTAGTGGGAGTCAAGCACCTTTAAGATTGAGCTAATCAAGAAATATCATAGCGGTTATCTGGGCAAAGTTGAAATGGCCCTCACCTATTAGGCAGGGTTTGATTATTTCAAGGCTTAACTCCCTCCTGAGCTCCTACTGAAGGAGGACCAGTTCAAGTATCCTTCCCGAATGATCAACTACCTTGATGACCTCAAGACGCTCAAGGTGCAAGGTGGGTGAGGGATAGTGGAGGAAGATGAGGAGGTTACCCATGAAGATGCTTGTGAGGGCTTTAATAATGATGCTAGCTCATCCTCCTCATCTTTAGATCTAGACTCCACACATTTAGATGCTCCTGGTTTGGGTCCTCTAGATCCCACTCTAGATTCTGCTCCTTGAGGAGATTGTATCTTTTTCTTCTTTTTTATTTGTATCGAGTATTTGTAGGAAAATTTTTGTAAATAAATGAAAGAATTTAATTTTGTCAACTCGTTCTTTTGCACTCAATTATCTATGCTTTGATTTTTGAAATGTTTTCAAATGAGTTGGTGAGAACTAAGACATGAGTACTCTCATTCTCTAGATGCATTGGTGAAGATCGAGTGATGTCTTGGTGTTGTACACTTAAAGTTTGTTGGAGGCTTTCGAGGGGTTAGATAAGCTGTAATAGCATTTGTCATGCCTCACCTTCTGTTTGCTTTTGAAAACCAATGCCAAGGGCTTTGAATGCTGGACCAAATTATAAAGAGCGAGTCATAAGGGCACCTATCGTGCCTTGGGTTTACACCTGAAAGACGATACAAAGGTCTTGGTCCGTGCCTTAGGTTTACTCTCAAAAGAGACCAAGGGCTTTAGTACGTGCCTTGGTTTTACTGTATGCGTAGGAATGTCCGATGTGTATATTTTATAAAATAGATTCAAAGTGGTGCTAGTATCAATCAGAGGAGTAATAATATATGAGTAGGCTAATCTCTTCTTGACCAAGCCGTATCACTAATCTCAAGAAAAGTAGAGCAATCTCTAAATATTTACTATATTAGAACCACTTTGTTTGTAAAAAAATTGTGAGATGCATGCTTCTAGAAAATTATTTGTTAATTACTCTTATTAAAAGAAACCCCTGATTAATAGAAAGCAAAGAATTAGATAGGCATAAGAAATCAAATGTAGAAAGATATTAAATTTATTATCTTTCTAATGTATTATAAAATTAAAGAGAAAGAAAATGAGATATTGGGTCTCCAGACAATGTTATGGAGTCCCCCTCCCTTTTATTATGAAAAATGCAAAGGACCTTGTCGTTGTTGTTTCAAACTCTAAGTCTCTCTTTCTTTTCAATCTCGCTGCCTTTTCTCTATCTTTTTTGTCTTTCTTTTGTTCTCGTCCTCCTCAATGGAAAATGAGGTCTCAATTTGTAGGAAGACAAGTGGAAGTTATTGGTAGGTGTCTGAAAGGGATTAGTGTGGGAGTTACTATAACTTACTTATTAAAACTTCATTATCAAGATTGTCACATTCGTTTATCATAACGAATATTTTCTTTGCCTTCCATTTCTCATTATCTATCAGCTTATCTTTTTTTTTCTTAAAATAGGAGTTATGTGGAGCCTACATACCTTCAAGCTAAAATTAGGTTTGTACGAGGACGAGTATCATTGAGTTAAATTTTTTATTGCCAAGTCTTATGATCACATAACACCACCAATGTATTGAAGTTGATATGCACCCTCCAGTTTGAGAATTTGACTGTAAATGGATGAAGCATGTTTTTTGTGTTGAATTAACAGAGGGTTCACATACTCTCAAATTTACATAAGGTGATGTCATACTCAACTTGATTTTCATTTATATGAGGTACCATCCCTCACATTAATTTTAATTTATATGAGGTATTGTCCCTCACATTAAGTTTTATTGATAAGGTTTATTGAGCTCATCAAATTTGATAATTATAAGGGGAAGACGTGCCTCTCTAAATTAATTAATATGAAGGGCTTACCTTCATTGGTTTAGATTTATATGAAGTACTACCCCTCATATTGGTTTTATTGACAAGGCTTGTTGAGCTCATCGGCTTTGATAACTACAAGGGGAAGAAGTGCCTCTTTGAATTAATTAATATGGAGGGCTTACCTTCATTGGTTTAGATTTATTGAAGTATTATCCCTCACATTAGTTTTGATTTTTATGAGGTACTATCATCCTCACAATAAGTTTCATTTATAGGTCTTGTTGATACATAAAGTTTTTTTGTGCATCTACATTTACTCTAAAATGACAAAGAGAGCTTAGGAGACCTTGGCCGGGTTAATGAGATTGAATCGCAAGGACTCCGCATCACGCCTTAGTTTTACTCATGAGGATGATACTAAAGGTTTGTGAGCGCCTGATGAGATGATAAAAGACCAAGTCGTAAATGCTCCGGATATATCTTGTGTTCACACTTGAAAGCCGATACCAAGGGCTTATGGGCGCCCGACAGGTCGATGAAGATCAAGTCATAAGGGCTCCCACCATGTCTTGGGTTTACTTGAAAGCCGATACAAAGGCCTTAGTTCATGCCTTCAGTTTATTCTGAAAAGAGACAAAAGGCTTGGTTACGTGTCTTGAATTTACTTTAAAAATACACTAGGGGCTCAAGAGGCCTTAACTGAGTTGATAAAGATCGAGTTGCAAGGAATCTGTGTCATGGCTTGGTATTACTCATGAGAACGATATCAAGGTCTTAGTTCATGCTTTGGCTTTACTCTAAAAAGAAACAAAAGGCTTTGGTACATACCGTGGTTTTGATCTAAAAAGATAGCAAAGGCATAGGAGGGCTTGGTCGAGTCGATGAAGATTGAGTTGCAAGGACTCCGTGTCATTCCTTGGTTTTACTCATGAGAATGATACCTAGGTCTTGGTTCATGACTTGGGTTTACTCTAAAAGGAGACCATGGTCTTTAGTAGATGTCTTGGTTTTACTTTGAAAAGACACCGAGGGCTTATGAGGCCTTGACCGAGTTGATGAAGATTAAGTTGTAAGAACTTCACATTGTGCCTTAGTTTTACTTATGAGAACGATACTAAGGTTTTGATTCATGCCTTGGGTTTACTCAAGAAAGAGACTATGGGCTTTGGTACGTGCCTTGGTTTTACTATGAAAATACACTAAGGGCTTTGGAGGCCTTAGTCGAGTTGATGAAGACCGAGTTGCAAGGATTCCATGTCATTCCTTGGTTTTACTCATGAGAATGATACTAAGTTCTTAGTTCATGACTTGGTTTACTCTAAAAAGATTCCAAGTGCATTGGTACATGCCTTGCCTTTACTATAAAAAGAAACAAAAGGCTTTGGTACATACCGTGGGTTTGATCTAAAAAGATAGCAAAGGTATAAGAGGGCTTGGTCGAGTCGATGAAGATTGAGTTGCAAGGACTCCGCATCATTCCTTGGTTTTACTCATGAGAATGATACCTAGGTCTTGGTTCA
>BQKN01056805.1:0-19732 GCA_022839385.1 Asparagus kiusianus | reverse complement strand
AAAAGACACCGAGGGCTTATGAGGCCTTGACCGAGTTGATGAAGATTGAGTTGTAAGAACTTTGCATTGTGCCTTGGTTTTACTTATGAGAACGGTACTAAAGTTTTGATTCATGCCTTGGGTTTACTCAAAAAAGTGGCTATGGGCTTTGGTACGTACCTTGGTTTTACTATGAAAATACACTAAGGGCTTTGGAGGCCTTAGTCGAGTTGATAAAGACCGAGTTGCAAGGATTCCATGTCATTTCTTGGTTTTACTCATGAGAATGATACTAAGTTCTTAGTTCATGCCTTGGTTTACTCTAAAAAGATTCCAAGTGCATTGGTACATGCCTTAGCTTTACTCTAAAAGACACAACAATTTTACTCTAAAAGATACCAACAACTTAGGAGCCCTTGGCCGACTTGATGAAGATTGAATTGCAAGGACTCCATGTTGTGTCTCAGTTTTGCTTGTGAGAATGATATCAAGGTCTTGGTCCGTGCCTTGTGTTTACACTAAAAAGAGAACAACGAGTTTGGTATGTGCCTTGGTTTTACTCTAAAAAGACACTAATGGCTTTGCAGGCCTTAGCTGATTCGTTGAAGATCAAGTTGTAAGGACTTAACATCATGACTTGGTTTTACTCGTGAGAATGATACCAAGGTCTTGGTTCAAGTCTTATATTTACTCTAAAAAGAGACCAAGGGCTTTGGTTTGTTCCATGGTTTTGTAGAAAAGGTGTCAATGCCTTAGGAGACCTTGGCCGATTATCGATGAAGATCGAGTTGCAAGGACTTTGTGTCGTGCTTTTGCTTTACTCATGGGAACGATACCAAGGTCTTGGCTCAGGTTTACTCTAAAAAGAGACTATGGATTGGTACGTCTCTTGGTTTTACTCTAAAAAGATACCAAGGGCTTAGGAGACATTGGCCAAGTCGATGAAGATCGAGTCACAAGGACTCCATGTCGTGCCTTGGTTTCACTCATGAGAATGATACTAAGGTCTTGGTTTGTACCTTGGGTTTACTGTTAAAAGAGACCAATAGCTTTGGTATGTGTCTTAGTTTTACCCTGAAAAGACATCAAGGGCTCAAGCGGCCTTGATGACTTGGCGATGACCGAGTTTGTAAGAGCTTCTTCTTAGCTTTGTGCCCTCTATGTTACCATGTAGTGCTCACTAACATTATTGGCGGGCTTGCCACGATAAGGGCTTGGCTACAGTAATGTTAGATGGTGTGCTGGTCATTGATGGTTTGTGATTGAGGCGCTTGTTCTTTGGTGGTAGCGTCGATTCTGTTTTGCTGACTTGAAATCTTAGGCTTTGTAGTCGCAGAGTAGGCATGACAACTTCTACTAGGACGACTGCTCCCACTACATGCATTATCTTATATAGGGTCTCTCCCATGAAGGTTTCATGGCCATTCTGTAAATTCTCATAAATCAGTAAAAAGAGGCTCATGTGGCTTGCTCGTAACTATTTGTGAGTGTTACGAGCCATGGTCAAAGAGATCGAGTAAACTTTTTAGTTGATTTATACAACTGGGCTTGAGTAATACAGTTAGAGCTGATCATTTCTTCATGCTTTGGAACTGAAGATCAACCATTACCTCAAAATAATTATTTTTCAACAATATAATGCTCAAACAATTATATATTATTAAATTGCGAAAAGTTTTATCTCAATATTATTATAATATATTAAATTATGTTAAATATAATATAATATATTATAAATAATATTTTAATTTTATAATGTTTTAAAATATGTTTAATATATTAATATAATATATTCAAATATGTTTAATATATTAATATAATATATTCAAATATGTTTAGTATATTAATTTAATATATTCCGTTGATATGTTATATTATATTGATGAAAAAATAAAATAATACACAAATTTATAAAATAAATATAATATATATCATGTTACTCAATATTATATTAAATTAATATAATATAATAAAATTACTATTACTATAATAAAATTACTATCACATAAAAGTTAAATATCATAATAAATTAAAAAATATAGTTAAAAATATAAAATTTTAAATAGTAAATAATTTGCTATTTTATTTAATATAACATATTATATTAGTATATTTTATATTAAATTAAAATAATATGATAGAAGTGTTAAATCATAATATTATATTATGTTATAATTTTAAACTAAAATATGACATATATTGATGTAATATAGCTAATATATAATATATAATATATATAATATACAATAGATATATTATACTATCAAAAATAATATAATAAACATAATATAATAAAATAAATAATTATAGTAATCAATATAATATATCTTATATTAGTCTATATTAATTAATATAATAGAATATAGTATGTTAGTTAATATAAAATATGTTATATTATAATATAAAATTAATATCATAGAATATAATATGTTGGTTAATATAAAATATATATTATAACATATATGTTATATTTCATATATGATGTTATTATAATATAATATATGCGTATGTAAATGGTCAAACTAGCTGTGATAAAAAAACTCAAAATGGTGTTTTCAAAATTAACACTTTAGAAAAAAAACATTATGACATGATGTTTTTTTTAGGAAACATCATAAAAAAACTCACAATGGTATCCAAATACACCATTAATGAACCTACTAATAATTATGATCAAATTGTATCGTATGGACGTGGTCCATCAAACATGCAGTGGTTCTAAGTCAAAGAGCGCTTGAAGTTGTTCAGAACCTTATAATTTTAGGGTGCATACTCATTCATGGATTCTCATGAGAAGATAAGGGCCTGTTTGTTTCGTTTCCCTCAGAATCGAAAACTCACTTTCCTTCACTTTTTCATTTTCCCCCACTTTCCAAAACCCACTTTTCTTCACTTTCTCCACTTTCCTCCAATAATATTATGACAACTCATCCCACCACATCTCATTTCATACTTTTAAAAATAAACAAAACACAAGAAATGAGTTACATCAATCAACTCATCTAACACACTTTCCTCTACTTTTCTTCATTTTCTATCATCTTTAAAAATTACTCACATCATCCAATAATATGGTGACAACTCATCACATCTCATTAAAATTTCCTTTCATCACTTTCCTCCAAAAAAATAAGGAAAGTGGAGGAAAACTCATCTCATCTCATCTCATCATCCAATAATATGGTGACAACTCATCTCATCTCATCTGTTTTCCCCCACTTTTAAGAATGAACCAAACACAAGAAAAAAATCTAAACAAGAAAAATGGAGGAAAACATCAAAAATTACTTACATCAACCAATAATATAGTGACAGCTCATACTTTCCCCCACTTTCTTTTATAGCTTTGACGAACCAAACCTCTGAAAGTGAAGGAAAACATCAAAAATTATTTTCTTTTCCCCCACTTTCTGTATTTTTTTGCGAAACAAACAGGGCCTAAGCAATACACGAAAGGTTTCGCACAGGTAAAATTTCACACAAAACCCTGTATAATTTTACTCTTTATGGGAAACCCCTAAGCTTTATAAATACGGCTTAACCCTCCTAAAATTTGAGGCTTGTCACAAAACTCCCTAACTTTTACAACTTTTTTCATTTACCTCCCTATATACATAGGGTAGTGGGGGGGGGGGGGGGGGATGGTTCTTTGTAGCTTCATGAAAAGTTCACGGGATTTGAATGTTTGGGTTTTCTAAATTAATGCTGAAAGTTTGACGGGTTTTCTTAAAATAATGTTGAAAGTAAGGGGGCATGCTTAAAATTGGGTTAAGCGACATATGTTGAAAACTTTGTGGGGTTTTGACAAGACTCAAACAATCAGGGGGCTAAGTCTAAGTGTCATTTATAAAGTTCAGGGGGTTGTCCCATGAAGGGCCAAGCTTTAGAGTGGTTTAAATGTAAAATCTACCCCTTTTGACTTTTCTACCAAGTCCACGCACCTTTTCAAAAGTCCCTGAACCAGAAACCTTCAACTTCTATTTTGCCCTTTCTAAAACCATCTACTTACTCTCCACTCCATCAAAATCGAGGGGGGAAAAAAGGGGAATGAAGAGAGCAGCAATGCAAGCGGAGCCTCCATCGGAATCGGGTCCAGCCCGCTACTCTCTCCCCGCTCGGCCCTACCCAAGCGAGGACGTACTCTTCTGCGTCGACGTCGACGCAGAGTCCAGGGCCCAGATGAGGCTTTCGGGTCAAAACGCCCGGTCAATGACCCGCTTGGACTCCATCAAGCAAGGCATCCTCTTCTTTGTCAACGCTAAGCTCGCCATCAACTCCGACCATCGTTTCTCCTTCTCTTCTCTCGGGACTAGCCTCACTTGGGTCTGCTCTGCCCCCCCACCACCCTTTAATTCAATAATTTCTTGAAATTTTGCGAGATAAGTGAGCTTCTTTTTGATTCGCTTGGGAAATGGGTTCGTTTGACTTTAGGTTAGCGCATTGTAATCTTTGAGTGGATGGTAGTGTAAGTGTGGGTTGCTAATGATATTTTGGAATTCTAGACATTTTTGTTACTTTTTAAGGTGGGTTGATTGTGGTTTGCTAATGAGTCTTAGATTTTATGAGATAAGTGGGTTTCATTGATTCATGCGGCATATTGGGATCAGCCTGAGAGTGTGTTTGTTTGATTAATTGTTAACTAGTCCTAGAGCATTGGTGGTTTGAGAAAGGCATGGAGTTATATACTCATTTGACTTAAAAGTTGGAAATTTTTAATTTTTGGTTAAGTTTTGTAAATTAACTTTGTGAAATTACTTGAAAATTTTTGCCAATTTTGTCATCTTTGTGCGTGTTTCTATTTGCATTATAATCTTTGTGTGTGTTTCTTTGGAAAAATATAACTTTTTTTCTGGGTAAAGTTTTGTAATGTTGTTCGCTTCCGTGTGCTGTTAACAAAATTTTCAGGTGTACCCTCAATAAGTGGTCTATAAATTCTTATGGGTCTTAAGCTTGTTGAAGCAATTGGTGGTTAGCTTCTGTTCCCTGATTACAAATAATCTGTTACCGAAGTTAAATATGTTTAATACTTTATGTTTAGCGTCTTCTGTGTCATCTTCTGTCTGCTTTTGCTGTAGGAACTAAGTAATGAAGTGAGCTGATATTTATATATATTTTTGAGTATTTACTTTATTCCTCTCCTCTCAGATGTTTTGAAGTCTTGAAAAGGTTTTCTTAGAGGATCTCAGATCTTCTTTTCAGCATTGTAGGTTATGTCATCTATGAAAAACAACTTTCTAAGTCAGAGTTTATTAATTAAAAGAATTTTTTTTTACATACGTCAATAATCGCATGTCCTTGCACCTTGTTTACATGCTGAATTTAGATAATCAAATGTCGTGTCAAGGGCTTAACCTACCTATCTTATAAATATGGAAATTACATATTGAACATTCCTTTTGTTGGTTACTCACGTGAAAAAAATGCCTTCTCTATAGTGTTCTTTTGCTCTTTTTTTCCTCTTTTCTCTGAGGATAATATCAGAGGAGACACTATGGTGCGGGCACGAGATTTTCGACATGTTTATCAGCGCAGGAGACGTCGTGTTTCAACTTTACATCGGATCCTTACTACGTGGCTTTAATTTTCAGATTTAGTAGTTGATTTTTGTTTTAGAAGTTTAATTTTGAAATTTGAATTGTGGTTAATATAGTAGTTGAGTGATTTTAGGGATTTTCCAAATCTGTAATTTTTCTTTTTAAAAACACTGTTGTAATCAGATTTGAAGTAATGAAGATTTGAATTTTTTTGTGATTACCTGATTGCTTGAGCGTGTGAAACACGGGTGTGAAACCCTAGCCCGCTACCCCCTGTTCTCCACCTCCACAAGCCGCCAGCCACCACCTCTGTCTCCTCCTCCACCACAGCCGCACACAACCCTGACTCCCTGCTCCCCTCCCCTTCGAGTAGCCGCGTCTTCTTTCCCTGTTCTCCTTCAACCTCGAGCAGCCGTCACCGAACAGGCCCCCCATCTCCTCCTCTACTCCCTCAGTCACCACCGCCGAATAGCTCCGTCATAGTCCTCAGCCACGCATCCGAGCAGCTCCGCCGCCGCTCTCAGCCACATCGAAGGTCATCGCCTCACCCCGCCGCCGTCCGTGTCCACCGCCGTCGTCCGTGTCCACCGCCGCCATCCGTGTCCACCGCCGCCTGCATCATCCCGTCGCTAACATCTTTCATCGCCGACCGATTGGACCATCACCATTCTTCAGTCGCTTCACCCTCTTTTCCTCAGATCGAAACAAAGCACAAGAGGTAATCGGGTCTGATCTGTTTTGTTCATACCCGAACCGGGTTAACTAGATCTGATTTCTAGCTCAGATCCAACCCGCTCTGTTCAGACCCGTTGGAGTCCAGTTCGAGTCCGATTCGAATCCGATTCAAACCCTGATTCCGCAGTCCATTAGTGCATGGCCGATCCTGCAGCCGAAGACGTCTAATTTGTGTATGACCTTAAGACCAGCGTGGTAGATCTGCAACTCTCCCAGTGACTCGATTACCAGTCCTTTGACACCCCAACAGAGTACGTTGATCATGTGACTCAGATCGCAGAAAGCGTGGAGAGCCATTTAAGATTCAGTTCGTGACACCGACGCTTCCACTCAGATGCACCACTTCACCCCAGCTACGTAGCTCTCGGAGGAGAACTCCCTCCCCTCGTATTTGGCATCGTCGCATCACCTCTAGAGTTCGTTCACGTCGAGCCTGTTCAGACAGACGAAGATTTCATTTTTTCGACCCAGTATTTTTGGAACTGCTATCGCTTGCATATTATTATCAATTTTAATATCAATTGCGATTGTGCTGTGTTCTACTTGATTAGTGAGCGAGTGACTTTGTTTGCCGCGTATATCTGCTGACCTAAATATTACAAGTCGAACTTTATTACGAGAACAATCATTACATTTATTTTCTGAATAATTTATAAGGCCGTAAACTTAGTACATTACAATCTTTGTTTAAACCCATCTAGAGCTTCACTTTCTTCTTAAGTTTCCTGCCTTTGGTGAAGCATTGTTGTCGCTGTTCTTCATTCCTTGTAATTAGGCAAAGATATCCCTTGTAATTAGGCTAATATCATATTGATAGAATATAATCTTTGACAATATCCTTGTAAATACTCTAAATATTAGATTGATATTATTTACCTAATTTAGTTAAGCAAATATTCTCTGTCAAAGATATCCCCTGTAATTAGGCAAAGATATCCCTTGTAATTAGGCTAATATCATGCTCATAAATCCCTTGTAATTAGGCTAATATCATGCTCATAACCTTGTATATATATCACGGATGAATTGAGGAATAAGACAGGGGGATTCAATCATCTTTTATGGTATCAGAGCCTTAAGTTCTCCTTCCATTATCTTTTCCTCTCACAATTTTCTTCTCATCTTCCTCCTCTCCACTCATGGCAGACTCTAAGTTCCATCCTGCCCATGGCGTAAACAACATAAAAAATGCCATCCCTCTCATCCTAGACCACGAAACCTGCCAATACACCAACTGGTCTACCCTATGGTTGATCCACGCTCGTGCTCACGATGTTATCGACCATATTCTACCTCCTAAACCCGATGACAAAATGCCAGCACCGGACTCCTCGACCAAAACCGAAGCCGAACGTCTTGCGGAGAAGGCCCTATGGATTCGGCTCGACAATCTTGTCCTTCAATGGATATATAGCACGGTCTCACCCGATATTCTCAACCAAATAATCAATCCCAATGACACTGCTGCCCAAGCTTGGAATAAAGTGGCGAATTTATTCCAAAATAACAAGACAACTCGAGCTCTTCATCTCGAAAATGAACTCACGAATACGTACCTTCGTGATTTTCCTAATGTCAAGGCGTATTGTCAACGATTAAAGACTCTCATGGACCAACTAGCCAACGTTGGTGTTACGGTTTCGGATGAAAGAATGACTTTGAAATTGTTACAAGGTCTCACCCATGCTTATAGGAATTTTGTCACTGTAATTCAACACACTCATCCTTTTCCTACATTTGCGGAAGCCCAGACCAAGCTTGATTTGGAGGAAGCAACTCAGAAAGATCGAGCAAAACAGGAAGGTAATGATTCTGCTTTGCTAATGGACACCTCTAATGATGATGCTACTGTTTCTAATTCTCAGTCCAAACGTGACAATTATGCTCATAATCGAAATCATAATGGTGGCCGTGGGAAGAAGAATTACAACCGGGGTCGTGGCGGCAACCGTGGCCGAGGAGGAGGTCGTGGCAGCAATGACAACTCCTCCCAACCGCAACCTCAGCAGCGAGGTGCAGCCTAGCAACATTGGCCTTCTCAGCGAGGTGCAGCCCAGCAGCCTTGGCTTCCTCCACCTTATTGGGTCTATCAGCCTTGGGCCTACTAGCAACAGTGGGCCACACCGCCCTGCCCTCACCCAACAATCCAGTGGCAGCCCCGTCCTTCCCCAAACCAGCAAGGGCTGCTTGGACGGCGTCCTCCTCAGGCTTTCTACTCGGCCCAATCCACTCCTAGCACGGGTTATGCCCCTACCAACATTGAAAGTGCAATGCATACCTTATCGCTCAATCAACCAGATGATAATTGGTACATGGACACGGGTGCAACATCACACATGACCGCGAATTCAGGTACTCTCTCGTCTTATTTTCATTTGAGCAAAAACAATGGTATCATTGTCGGCAATGGCAACACAATTCCGATTCATGGTTATGGTAATACTTCCCTTCCCCACACCAAACCACCCCTGGCTTTACATAATGTGCTACATGCCCCTAAACTTATCAAAAATCTTATTTCAGTACGGAAGTTTACATCTGATAATTCTGTTTCCGTTGAATTTGACCCTTTTGGCTTTTCTGTGAAGGATTTCAAGACGGGGAAACGCCTCCTGAGATGTGAGAGCTCAGGCGACCTCTACCCCTTCACCACCAAATATCGGGCACTCCAACCATCATTTTCTAATTCTGCTTTTACTGCTTTACCTTTGGATTTATGGCACTCCCGTTTAGGGCACCCGGGAAATGTTGTTTTAGACTCTCTTCGTAAAGACAATTTTATTTCTTGTAATAAATCCCGGACTTTTTGCCATGCTTGTCCTCTTAGAAAATTAATTAAGTTACCTTTCTATGACTACTACTTCTATGCCGTTTGACATCGTTCACAGTGATGTGTGGACATCACCTACTTTAAGTTCATCAGGCCATCGTTATTATGCTCTCTTTCTAGATGATTATTCTAACTTCTTATGGACCTTCCCCATCTCCCACAAATCTCAAGTCTATTCCATATTTCTGTCTTTTACAGCATACATTAAAACACAATTCGAAAGGGAAATTAAAAATTTCCAATGTGACAATGGTCGTGAATATGACAATAGCCCACTTCAAAAATTTTGTGAACAAAATGGCATGCACTTCCGTTTCTCTTGTCCACACACATCTCCTCAAAATGGGAAAGCCGAACGGAAAATCAAAACTATAAATAATATTACCCGTACCTTGCTTGCCTATTCTTCGGTTCCACATACCTTTTGGCACCATGCCCTAGCCATAGCAACATATTTATTAAACATCCTCCCCACCAAAGTCCTAGGGTTTCTTTCTCCGACTCAAGTTCTTTACAAGAAAAATCCCGAATACTCTCACTTACGTGTTTTTGGATGCCTATGCTTCCCTCTCTTCCCTTCAACCACTATCAATAAACTTCAAGAACGTTCGACACCATGTATCTTCTTGGGCTATCCCTCCAACCATAGAGGCTACAAATGCTATGACTTATCTAGCAGAAAAATCATTGTTTCCCGACACGTGATCTTTGATGAAACGCAATTTCCCTTCACAAAAATTCATGAAGCATCTCCTACTTCTTATGATTTCCTAAATGATTTTTCTCCATATATTCGACATCATCATCAGCTTTCTGGTCCACCATCTACGCCAATCTCTCCATCACAGCAAACTGATGAGTCTAGCCCACAGTCACAAGCCCAATCCACCCCCCAACACTCCTCTCTCCAAGTCCAGCACACACCAATTCTCCCAGTCCACCTCCAGAACCGTCCCATCCGCCAGCACATACCAATTCACCGTATGGCCACCCGAAGTCAACACGGGATTTTTAAGCCCAACAGAAAATTCCACAACTTAAGTGTCGTGTCTCCCTTCACTGCTTCCATCTCTCCTCTCCCTCGAAATCCAGTGAGTGCACTACATGACCCGAATTGGAAAAATGCCATGCAAGATGAATTTAATGCTCTCATTGAAAATAAGACGTGGGATTTAGTACCTCGTCCTCCTAATGTTAATTTAATTCGGTCAATGTGGATTTTTCGACATAAAAAGAAGTCTGATGGTTCTTTTGAGCGGCATAAAGCCCGTCTTGTAGGTGATGGCAGGTCTCAAAAAGCTGGAATTGATTGTGCTGAAACTTTTAGCCCAGTTGTCAAACCGGCAACCATTCGGACCGTGTTGAGTATTGCTTTAACAAAATCATGGCCCATTCATCAGTTGGATGTTAAAAATGCATTCCTGCACGGGAATCTGACAGAAACGGTTTATATGCATCAGCCAATGGGTTTCAAAGATCTGGTATTCCCTGACTATGTATGTCTGTTGAAGAAATCTTTGTACGGCCTTAAGCAAGCCCCACGGGCTTGGTATCAACGTTTTGCTGAATATGTTGCAAAGTTAGGCTTCACTCACAGCTCCTCGGATCATTCTCTTTTTATTTACAGTCAGGGATCGGATATTGCTTATATTCTATTATATGTTGATGACATTATTCTTACTGCCTCTTCAGATGCTCTTCGAATTTCCATCATGAAACTTCTTGCTGTAGAATTTTCTATGAAGGACTTGGGACCTCTCAGTTACTTTCTTGGCATAGCTGTCACCCGTAATGCCAACAGTCTTTTTCTGTCTCAGAAGACCTATGCCGAGGACATTCTCGAAAGAGCAGGTATGGCAGGCTGTAAATCGTGTCCCACACCCGTTGACACGAAAGGCAAACTTAGTGCATCGGAGGGTGCACCACATGATGATCCTACTAAATACAGACAACTGGCAGGTGCTCTATAATATCTTACTTTTACTCGGCCTGACATATCCTATGCGGTTCAACAAATTTGCTTACATATGCATGATCCAAAAACCGCACATATGGAAGCTCTTAAACGTATCCTTCGATACGTTAAGGGTACTATAACCCACGGCCTGTACCTCTACAAATCAAAAATTGATTCTCTTGTTTCATATACGGATGCCGACTGGGGTGGGTGTCCAGACACACGCCGTTCTACATCCGGGTATTGTGTATTCCTCGGGGATAATCTGCTCTCATGGTCATCTAAACGACAACCTACATTATCAAAATCTAGTGCCGAAGCAGAATACCGTGGGGTGGCTAATGTAGTCTCTAAGTCATGCTGGATTCGTAATTTGCTACTTGAGTTACAATACCCGGTTATTAAAGCCACGTTGGTATATTGTGATAATGTTAGTGCCATTTATTTATCAGGTAACCCGGTACAACACCAGCGTACCAAACACATTGAAATGGACATTCATTTTGTTCGAGAAAAGGTCCAACGTGGCGAAGTACGTGTTCTACATGTCCCTTCACGATACCAAATTGCAGACATCTTCACCAAAGGACTTCCGCGCGTATTATTCGATGATTTTCGGGACAGTCTAAGCGTACGGCTACCTCCCGCTACGACTGCGGGGGTGTGATAGAATATAATCTTTGACAATATCCTTGTAAATACTCTAAATATTAGATTGATATTATTTACCTAATTTAGTTAAGCAAATATTCTCTGTCAAAGATATCCCCTGTAATTAGGCAAAGATATCCCTTGTAATTAGGCTAATATCATGCTCATAAATCCCTTGTAATTAGGCTAATATCATGCTCATAACCTTGTATATATATATATCACGGATGAATTGAGGAATAAGACAGGGGGATTCAATCATCTTTTACATATCACACTATGCGTAGCTTAAACTTCATCTTTGTGCATGTGAACCTTCCTCAACTTTCTGCCGTCATTTGACTCTCATGAATGAAATTTTTTTATGCTTAACGAACTCATCAATAGTAGAAGTTGAAGAAGAAGAACCCTTAAGTAGAGAGAAAAAGTTTATTACATTTAGGAAAGATGTGTAAAAAGTCATTTATTGTGTTAATGGGAACCAGAATCTTAATTTTCCAAATAATAAGGTAAATTTTCACTTGCGTCTTTTGAGTATGCATGTATGTACGTGCATGCACATTGAGAACATGTATTAGTTAACAATCTGAAAGAAGATGGTGATTCTTATCTTTGCATGCATTTCATTTATATGAAGCAATCCTTAGCACGAGTATGTAAAAAATACTAGCGACCTGTCTAAAAATCAGACTATATTTAAATATAATGACTTGTTGACTACTAAAAAAAGTAAAAATCATGTAGTTAATATTAAAGAAGATGAAGAATACGATAGGCTCTTGGAAAAGTAACTCAAGCAGTGATATCCTTACTTCCGTATACTCCTCCAGTTCCACTCTAGAAGCATAAAATCACTTACGTTCTGATTCAAGCTTCTAATGAGGTTATGCTTAAT
The DNA here is from genome assembly GCA_022839385.1 of Asparagus kiusianus. NCBI lineage: Eukaryota > Viridiplantae > Streptophyta > Magnoliopsida > Asparagales > Asparagaceae > Asparagus > Asparagus kiusianus. The sequence goes on along the minus strand of BQKN01056805.1, from coordinate 7,151 downwards.
AGTTATAGGTATTTGATATCTAAGCACTCTAAGGTAGGCCCCTAATTGTCAACCTGGTTGTGTGGACTGTGGAGTATGAAACTTTTGACATATACATATATTTTAATTTTTAATTAGTTATTTTTATTATTAACTCTGACTTCTTCTCCTGCGACATAACCATTAGTTATTTATTTAAATTTTTGGAAATTAACCAACTAAGTACAATTCAATTGGAAAATCTTATTCGTCAATGTCAATTTTGTGGTTGTCTCTAGTTTTCCATGTTCTTCCATAATCTTAGAAATTCATTGGTGTGATATTCCAAATTCTAACTCGCAACGGTACGGTATAAAGGATAATGTATTTCGTTTTAAAGAAACAAACACGTATGTGATATATGGTTCAACATGTTTTTCTTTTGGTTAAATTACTGCTACCCCTCCCCCTGTGTTCCTCCAATAACACTTTGCACCCCTCAGCTAATTTACTAGTGTGTACTACCCCAAGGTTTACATTTTAGAAGGATAAAATGCATGTAACCCCTCTCTCCCTTATGAATCTAGGGGAGTTAGGTTCTACTAAATAGTTGAGGGGTCATAAGTGCGCTATTGAATTGATGGTATAGATGAGAAGGGTTATTTGTAATTTACACTATTCTTTTTGTGTGGCATTTATCAATACCTTATTGTATTGTTTACTTCCTTTTGAAGCTTCTATGCTAATCCTCTTCTTTATCTTGTTTGTCTTTACATACTCATGGATAGCTTGATGTTGTAGTGCTCTTGTCAAAAGAAAATATGTAGTTCCTAGATCTAGCCACTCCACATGGATTAAGATCCTTTTTTATGCCTCTTTATCTGCTGAAAAACAAAGGACTCAAGAAGTGTTTCTACCTGGCATGTGTCTTATAACTCATGGTTGTTCTCAACTGCCATAAACCTTAAAGCAGTCCAAATTGACCTACAATAGATATTGCATGCATTAAACTGAAATCTTCTCACGCGTACAATTATAGCTTTAGCGTGCATGAGACCCACCCCAGGTATTTTGTCCAAATTCCATTGTTTTATTGATGCAGATAAATGCATTCCATTCAAAGTTTTGTTACTACTATTGCATGTCATCTTTGGCCTTCCTCTATTTTTTAAAAAAACCTAAACTGGTCCTCCTCCATTGCTAGAGCTTTTCTGTCATTCTTGATTAAGTCATATCTTTTAAAAGCCCTTACGAATGATACATCTAAGATGCCCTATTGCAGTTGGGAAAATATATTCTTTGTTGCACTAGCTGAGGACATTTTACCTTTTCCTTAGTTCTGCAGATCTTGGCTATGCACTATTTGTCATTATGACTCGTTCATCTAATGAGATAGTGCACTGCCGATATGAGCCTCTTCATACTGTAATTTTCTTAAGATAGAGAACGATCACTCTGACAGAACAGTATGATACACTAGAGCAAAGAAGGCGGCACATGCCTCAGTGGTGCATGTCTAATCACATACCCTCTGTATTCCAAATGTGCTCATTACAGTTCACTGATGAATGAATGAAAAGCCGATAAGATCACAAAGCTGTATTTAATGTTACTTGTGCTTATTCCTATCAAAAAGTGAAAAGAGAACCTCTATGGATTACTGTTGGTAAACTGCAAGATTTTTTCTTGGTGTAGTTTTATGGTGAATTCTGAAATTTTACTCTTTTGCTGAAGGTTCGAAGGAAGTTCAATAATCAAGTTCAGTCAGCAGTTGAACAAGTTCAGTCACTTGCAGAAGCAGACTCATCCTGCGACAAAGTTGATCTCACTCTACTTTTCAAAATGGCTACTCATGAAGCAAATAAATCTAAGCAGCAGGGTCGGATTTTGCGTGTGGTAAGCATTTTCTGTTGTTTATGTTTCTTGTCTGTTTGAATCTACTAGTTATTACTCAGTGATCTTAAATACACATCTGTATGTTTTTTATCTTGTCAAAATTACCTCTCTTATCATGCATCCCTGACTACGTTCTTGTTTTCCTGTTAATTCCACATGCTTTTTTACCTTTTCTATCGCGCATTCTGTTGGATTGATCATAATAAAGTGTTCTCATTTAAATGATTCATGCAGATAACCTGTGCAGTTAATAAAGGTCGCTTTATAATTTACTTACCTTTGTTTGCATCTTTCCTTTATACTGCAAAGTAATGCTATTATCATATGAGGGTTGTGGATACTTCAGCATTTGCATTCTGTTATTTCACAAACTAACATTATCAATCTAGAATTTCCTCAGCTTGTTTACGTACCAGTTTGGGCTTCTGATGCCATCTGGATACCTTGTAGTGTTGCTTCATATTCATTGTGTTATATTGTGGCAAGTTATGAAGGATTACTCAATTGAGTAGCCCTACTGACAGACTGACATGTGAACCATTAAACTATTGTGGAGACATAGTAAAGGTAGTATTTAATAATTACGGCGTATCAGTTTCATTTTACCCACATGTTATCTAGTAAAAAGATGTAACTGAGCTGTTTTCTGCTTGCCATCGTGGTTACTATAAGAAAACCATCAAGTCATGGCTCACGACATGCAACAATATAAACTCACACTCGTTTTGTTTGCTTAATGTCCATCGTTAACCACATTGGCCTTTTAATTCCATTTTGAGAGTGTCATCTAAGATTACCAATTTCGATTTTAGTAAATCACATTTTGCATATAGAATTCTGTCTAGGTAGTCTGCATGCTTCTATGCTATCCTCATATGGTGATTCACCTAAGTTTTCTTAAAATCAGGTGGCTATTATTGATTTAAGAGTAACTTGCATATAACATGCATACCTCTAGTGATGGTTTATATCACCCCTCAGCTCTTTGTTAGCATTGGTTGGCTATTTGAGTCTTTGAGATTGACGTGCTGCTATAAAAACCTCTAGTGAATCTATTGTGATCTGAACTTCTTTGAGCTCATGCCACAAGCTTATTTTGGCAATTAAAGGACACATGTATTTTGCAAGTTTCCTATTAAAGGATGTGTTGTTTCAAGTTACCTATTTAGATTTAAGGGTAACTTGCATACAACACATCTATTATGATTGGAACTTTTTCAAGCTCATGCTACAAGCTTATTTTGCCAATAAAAGGACACATCTGTTTTGCAAGTTACCTATGAAAAGGACACGTTTCTTTGCATACCTTAACTATTTAGATTTAAGGGTAACTTGCTCGTAAGACTCCTTATGCATACCTTAAGCTCATTTATTAGCATTCGTTTGTTGTTTACGGGTAACCTGCTATAAGCGTATAACCTCTACTGTATCTATGGTGACTTGAAGTTCTTTGAGTTCTTGCTATAAGTTTAGTTTTCCTATGAAAGGGCATGTTTAGTATGAGTAGGATTTGCCTATCTAGTTTGCAAGAAAGATATTTTTAGTACATTTGAGGTTAGAGGTTGCACCTATTGAGGATAAAATGAGAGGGAGTCAACTGAGATTCTAATAAATGTACAATGTGGGCTAGAAGTGATAAGAGTATAGTTAATGGGCAAAAAAGGGTAAATTATACCTAAAAGAACTTTGATCGTATCAAGGTTTTTTTTCTATATATACCCCTTAAATCATGTATATTTGCAAAACTACCTCCAAATCTTAGTATTTGCAGAACTACCCCAAATCATCAACGTTGGAAACAAATACCCACAAACCAACAAGTCACCAACTTGGATACGGTGAGGAAATTTTTGACTCTTTTGTTGATATTTCCATTGCAGTTGCAAATTAGCCTGTTAGAGTTGATGATTTGTTGATTTGGGGTTTCCCCCAAAGTTGTTGAGTTGGTGGTAGTTTTGCAAATATTGAGATTTGGAGGCTATTTTTGCAAATATGCATGATTCGGGATGTGTATATACAAAAGTCTTTGTGTCAATTAAGAATGATAAGATAATAGTTAACATAGGGGATGGCTCTTAGTAGAATTGAATAAAAGGATATGATTCATATAGCCAACCCCAAAATTTTGGGACAAAGACTGTTGTTATTTTGTTGTAAGAAGGATTTACATAGATTATAATAGTCTGTTTCTACTTCAGATACTCATCTACTGCCGATCATCAACTCTCCCCACTCACGAATGGCCCGAAAGCACGAAGAACTTCACTTTAGACGTCATCTATCTTCATGACAAGCCCAATGCTGAGAACTGCCCACAGAGAGTATTTGATTCCTTAGTGGACGCTTCTGAACACGTGAGTGAGCACGAGAGCTACATTCTTGAAAGTGGGCAGGGAATAAACCGATGCCTTGTGCACCACCTCTGCACGCTCCTCTGCCACCCCCAACAGCGTTGTCTTCAAGAAGAGCTCGACATCCCGAGGCCTATAGTTGGAAAATTGCGAGTGAAGGCTGAAGGCACTGCTGCTCTCAGTGATGATAGTTCACTTGATGCCTGCTGGTGACATGAAAATTTTGATATAGTTTTGTTTTGGTTTTGCCTTGAAACTTTGCGGCTTGAATGTGAGAAATTTTGTATGGGCTTTTTAGTCGTAATGCGTCTTGTGTGTACCATTGGCATCAGAATGCTGAACCTTCTATTAAGAATCTTTCAAGAGTTACTGTACATAGTCAAGTGGTATTTCTCTGTTTGCAATTGTATTGTTGCTCTTGTGCTCTTGTTCGTCTTTTGTTGATGAGGTCTGAGTTGAAGATGTTGGTATTTGTATCAAAACTACAACGGTGATGACATTTTAGTGGAGATCCAGAAGGAGAAGAAGTCGCAATATTATCAGATACTTAGGGGCTGTCTAGTTCGGCCACAAAAGTTGGAAAACACTCTAAAAATAATTTCCGGGGAGAAAAATGTGTCAGTTTTTAATTTTATGTGCCACTTCCAATGTTTGTTTCAAGCTTATTTTCTGAGAAGTGACTTACCAAAACGTCACCCCTTGTCACATTTTTTGTAAAATCCATTTCTGCGTTTTTTCAGTGGAAATGAGCTGAAGTTGAATAAATTCAAATATTTCATTTGAGATGGGTGATGCACTGATGTGGCTTTTCACGGGTGAGGACCAAATAATTGAAATGTTTCTTATTTCCATGTTTTTTTATTTCTTAGGCAACCAACCGAACGATGAAAATTGTGGTTTTCCGAGAATTGGGGTTGTTTTTGCTCCAACAAAAAAAAAATCAATTATGAGAAATGGCTGGAAACATGAAAAGGGTTTTTCTTCCTGAAATTAGATTTTCATATAATGGGGTCTTTGAACCAAATAACCCCTTAACGGAAGGTATCTTAAAGAGTACATTATAACTGCAGGTATACTTTTGCATGCATTTACTGTGATTAGTAGTTTATATATGACAAATGTCTTAGATCTTTTTCATGCACGTTTAGATTAAATTGGTTGTTTCTTATTCATCTCAAAATATTAATCATAACTAAAATGTCGACATTGTTTAACTCTTAATTTTCTACACTGTTTGTTTTTTAACTGTATTAAACTGTGATTCTTTTAGTTTTAGTCACGGGTCACACGCTGTTTGCAAATTCCAAGCCGTATATTAGAGATTCTAAACTATTATGTATCTTCATAAAGTTACACTAAGATATATTTTGGTTAATTTTTTATTAAAATAATTAAATATATTCGTAAATGAAATGTAGTCAAATGGGACTTTTGACAGGTCAAAGCCACTAAGGGCCTGTTTGGTACATTTCCGAAAAAAAAAGAAAACAGAAATATAGAAATGAAATGATTTCAAGACATTTCCAAGGTGTTTCCCAGTTTTCTGATATTCTGTTTGTTTCACAGTGAAATCAACCCCTTGAAATGTATTTCTTTGTTTCCACAAGTTTGTTTCATGATTTTAAAAACAAGAAACCCCCTCACTCTTTAATTTTCCATTTCCCCTGTTTGATATGCACAAATACCCCAACACAAGAAGAGTTGCATGTGATTACCATGGTGAGCTTACCGCCCACAGCAAGGAGTACACACTTCACCGCAAAAATCCCAACGGATAACAGACCAACGGTCATATTTTAAAAACAGATGGCAAGTAAAGATCTGGCAACGGTCATGTAAAAAACCTCTCTATATAAAGTGTACACTGGGGTGAGCCTTTTACAGTTGCAGCAAAGCTAGAGCCTCTTCATTTTTGGGGCTACATCATAACAGCAATTACCCAAGAGCCTTCTGAAATTGATAGTGCTCAGCCATGGCAACTGCCCAAAGAGGTACGCACAAATCTACTGACATAAAATGCTTTTGCAATATACCAACTCCATTGAAGCAGTGCAAAGGTGGTGCGAACAAGGGGAGATTTTTTGGGGTTGTGCCAAATTCCCAAACAGAGCATGCAAATTCTTTAGGTGGGCCGAAGATGAGAAGAAAGAAATCAAAATTACGGAAACCAGAAATGAAGAACCTTCTCTTCAAGCTGTGTCTGAATTAAAAGAGCTGGAAACAAAGCTTTTGCAAAGAGAATTGAAGCATGCAATTGAACAAGTTGAATATATGAAAAAATGTATTGTGGTTTTGGGGCTATTCAATATTTTCCTTGTTCTTGTAAACATTGTAATCTGCATCTTGAAAATATAATGACAATGTTTTGGGTAAACACTTTGGTTATAAGATATTATGCAACTTGTGCACATATATGTTGACCTTCTTATTTTGATGATGTTTAACAAACAATTTACCACTAATATTGTTTGTCTAGTGTTTGTGCATTCCTATGTTTTGTAGACAAACAACGTTGTTGGAGGATGGATGGAATTGCGCATTCACGATCATATCCAATGGAGGTTGGCGGAGTAGTGGTTGAAGCCTTGCAATTCATGTTAAAGATCCAGTTCAAGCTTCATCCGCACGTGTACCAAGTTGAGCTACAATGAAGATCAAGATTGCTTGGGTAACATTAGTTTAGGTTTTATATTATGTGTGTTAGTACTTTAAGCTCAATATTATACACACACATTTTATTGGTTTCTTCGTATATATATATAGTTATATATATATACATAAGTTTTTGGTTTCTATGCATATATATAGTTATATATATACATACATAGTTTTTTTTGAGTTTTCATGTTCATAAATATGAGATTACACATTTCATATTTATTATTGTGTTTTGGTTTAGCTATATAGATATGAAACAAATTTACATTCATATATATAATTATATGT
>BQKN01056804.1:15685-33412 GCA_022839385.1 Asparagus kiusianus | reverse complement strand
TTTTGTACGTGAGTGTTGAATAGGATTTTTGGATAAATTAATTGCACTAGAATTGTCACACATAATAGATGATATGGGACAATTTATGCCATAATCAGTTAGAGTTTGTTTCATCCATAATATTTGTGCACATGCAAGGCTTGCAGCAATATATTCAGCTTCAGTGGTTGATAAAGATACTGAATTTTGCTTTTTACTAAACCAAGATACAAGTGAATGTCCTAAGAAATGACATGTTCCACTTGTACTTTTTCTATCAGATTTACATCCAGCAAAATCAGCATCACTATATGATATTAAATCAAAAGTACTATGTTTAGGATAAAATAAACCATATTTTGTAGTATCTTTAATATATCTAAAAATTCTTTTTACTGCTTTAAGATGAGATTCTTTAGGATTAGATTGAAATCTTGCACATAAACATACACTAAACATTATATCAGGTCTACTTGCAGTAATGTAAAGAAGTGATCCAATCATACCTCGATAGAGCTTTTGATCAACATTCTTACCATATTCATCTTTGTCAAGAGATGTAGTAGTGCTCATTGGAGTTGGTTTGCTTGATGAATTCTCCAACCCAAATCGTTTGAGTAAATCTTTTGCATACTTGCTTTGATTGATGAATATTCCTTCTTTTAATTGTTTAATTTGTAGTCCAAGGAAGAAGTTTAGTTCACCCATGTGACTCATTTCAAATTCATCCTGCATATTCTTAGCAAATTCTTGACAAAGATTGTTGTTAGTAGAACCAAAAATAATATCATCTACATAAATTTGAATTAGTAAAATATCTTTGTTTATTTTCTTAATAAATAAAGTTGAATCTACTTTTCCAATTTCAAAACCTGAAGTTAAAAGAAACTTCTTTAATCTATCATACCAAGCACGAGGTGCTTGTTTAAGACCATATAATGCTTTCTTAAGTTTAAAAACATGATTTGGAAAACTTTCATGTTCAAAACCTGGAGGTTGTTCTACAAAAACTTCTTTATTTATAAAACCATTCAGAAAAGCACTTTTAACATCCATTTGAAATAATTTAAAATTCATAAAACATGCAAATGCAAGCAAAATCCTAATTGATTCTAATCGTGCAACAGGTGCATAAGTTTCATCATAATCAATTCCTTCTTCTTGATTATAACCTTGAGCAACTAATCTAGCTTTGTTTCTAATAACTTGACCAAATTCATCTAATTTGTTTCTAAAAATCCATTTTGTTCCAATAACAGATTTATTTTGAGGTCTTGGTATAAGATCCCAAACATTGTTTCTTGTAAATTGATTAAGTTCATCTTGCATAGCAATTATCCATGAATCATCAAGAAGTGCTTCTTTTATATTCTTAGGTTCAATAGTCGAGATAAAAGCATTATGAGCAATTAAATTAAAATGTGATCTAGTAGTTACTTTGTCAGAAATATTTCCTATAACTAAATCATGTGGATGATTTTTAACTTCTACAAAATCTTTAGGTAAATCATTTTGTAGATTATCGTCTTTTGTAATATCTATCATAGGAGTATCATGTATAGTATCAATTACATCATCATCATTATTTAGAATTGTAGGTGTTTTTGAAAAATTTTCATTAAAAGAAACATGTAAAGATTCTTCAATAACTAGTGTTCTTTTGTTATATATTCTATATGCTTTACTATGATTAGAATATCCAACAAAAATTCCTTCATCAGATTTAGAATCAAATTTATCTAAGTTATCTTTTGTGTTTAAAATAAAACATTTACAACCAAAAACTTTAAAGTAAGATACTTTAGGAATTTTGTTATAAAATAATTCATAAGAAGTTTTCTTTAAAATAGATCTTAATAAAACTCTATTTAAAACATAACAAGCTGTTGATACAGCTTCTGCCCAAAAATACTTAGGTAAATTACTATCACATAACATGGTTCTAGCACATTCTTGTAAAGTTCTATTTTTCCTTTCTACAACTCTGTTTTGTGGAGCAGCGCGAGGAAAAGAAAAAGTATGTGATATACCATGTTTGTCACAATAATTTGCAAATAGTTCATTTTCAAATTCACCTCCATGATCATTACGAATAGAGATAATAGAGGTAGATTTTTTATTTTGAATTCTTTTGCAAAATATTGAAAATTCATTAAAAGCATCATTTTTATTTTTAAGAAAAATTACCCATGTAAATCTAGAAAAATCATCAACAAGAACAAATGCATATCTACTTCCATTTAAAGATGCAACTCTTGATGGACCAAAAAGATCTATATGAATTAATTCTAATGGTCTATTTGTAGATATTATATTTTTAGATTTAAAAGAAGATTTGTGCATTTTTCCTTGTTGACAAGCATCACAAAAATTATTTTTAAATGACATCTTAGGCAAACCATTTACTGAATCATTTTTAGATATCTTAGACATATGTTTAAAATTAACATGTCCAAAACGTTTATGCCATAAAATAGAATCGTTAGATGATGCAATAAGACAATGTTCATTTGAAATATTATTCATAGATAACACATATATGTTATTCTTTCTATAACCTTTAAAAATAATTGTTATTAAATCAATATCATAAATTAAGCATGATTCTTTTTCAAAAACAATTTTAAAACCTTTATCACATAGTTGACTAATACTTAGTAAGTTATGTTTAAGACCATTAACTAATAAAACATTATCAATGATAGGTTTGTTTGGATTACCGACAGATCCAATACCGATGACTTTTCCTTTGTTGTTATCTCCAAAAGTAACGGTACCACCATCCTTGTTTTGAAAAGATGACAACAATTGTATGTTTCCAGTCATATGTTTGGAGCAACCACTATCCAAAATCCACCTATCTTTCTTGGGTACCTGAAAAAATAAACATTTACATTTTGGTACCCATACTATGTTGGGTCCTTTAAATTAGCCTTTAGGAAACCAAACCCATGAAGAGTTTGATTTGCTTAAAAAGTTAGATGATAAACAAATATTTTTAATAAAATCAGAAATATAAAAATTCTTATGAAGAGAAGATAATTCTTTTGGAACCCAAATAGAAAAGAATTTTGATTTCTTTTTATACAAATTTTCAGATTTATAATCATGCAAATCACACGAAGGTTTTACAAATATTGTATTCTTTGATTTATTTTTATTAAATTGAAAACCTAATCCTTTTGTCTTTTGTGATTCTCTTTGAAAAGAAAGAATATTATTAAGATTTTCTTTTCCTTTATTAAATTTGTTTACATTTAAACATATATCTTCATATCTTGATTTAAAAGAAGAAATATCTTTATCTAAACTATTAATTCGAATATTTAACTTATTACATTCTGATTTTAAATATTTATTTTCATTAGATAAATTTTCATTTTCTTTGAGTAAAGAAAAATTTTCTTCTTTTAATTCAACTAATTTAGAATTAGTAAAAGTAGAAGAATTTAAATCGGAAATTTCTTCAAGTAACCTTTTATTCTCACCTTTAAGAAAATTATGTGAAATTTTTAATCTTACAAAAGTTTCATATAAATCATTAAAAGCATCTAAAAGTTCTTCTTTTTCACTTACATCATCTTGTGCCATGAAACACATGTGAGCACTTTCTTTTTCTTCAATTTCTTCATCTGAGGATGATTCATCACTATCATCCCAAGTGACTGCCATTGCTTTCCTTTTCTTGTTATTTTGAAAATTGTTGAAATTGTTGAAATAACTTGATTTTTGTTTATTCTTCAACATTGGACAATCTTTCTTCATATGCCCTGGTTTATTACACTTAAAACAAAGAGGGTTAGTTGAATTTGAATTCTTAAATTTAAAATTACCTTTTTTTATGAATTTTTGAAATTTTCGTGCAAACATGCCCATTTCTTCATTATCATCATCTGAATCTTCTTTATCGGAAGTAGTATTGAATGCAAGAACTTTCTTGTTCTTAGATTCTTCATCATTCTTCCTATCTTCAAGTTGTACTTCATAAGCCATAAGATTACCAATAAGATTTTCAACCGTAAGAGTTGACAAATCATTGGCTTCTTCAATAGCGGTAACTTTCTTTTCCCATTGTGGAGTAAGAGAACGAAGTATCTTTCTTACCATCTCCACTTGAGTATATGTTTTTCCAAGACCAATAAGAGAATTTGTGATGTCGGTAAATCTTGTGAACATTTCTCCAATAGTCTCATTTTCCTTCATCTTGAATAATTCAAATCTGTGCACAAGAACAGAAATTTTAGACTCTTTAACTTTAGTAGTACCTTCATGAGTTACCTCGAGTGTGTGCCAAATATCATATGCCGATGTGGCCGTTGACACCCTATTGAACTCATTCTTGTCAAGTGCACAAAATAAGGCATTCATTGCTTTAGAATCCAAATTTGCATTGTTCCTTTGAGATGTAGTCCATTCCGTGAAAGGAGTTGTTGGCTTCTCATATTTCGTTTCCACGACGTTCCAAAGTTCGTAGCCAATTGATTGAAGGTAAATCTTCATTCGGTACTTCCAATAGTTGTAGTTCAAACCATCGAACAATGGAGGACGATTTGTAGAGTGACCTTCCTTGAATTGTGATGTATTTGATGATGCCATCTTTCACCTTGCTCTGATACCAAATGTAGGATCTGAAATAGATACACTAGAACACTAGAGGGGGGGTGAATAGTGTTCTTTTAAAATTATTGCAAAGTAGATAATAAATTGCAAAGAAAAATGGCAATCTCAGAAATTTGCAAATACAAACACAAGGATTTTATACTGGTTCCACCAAACCAGTGTACATCCAGTCCCCAAGCAAATCCCACTTGAGAGTTTCCACTATGATTTTGAATAAACTTACAAAATCAAACGCAAACCTGACCAATTTGCAAGTCCCTGCAAATTGCAACACCAATTGACAAACACCTTGCCAATTTGAACACCGATCTCTAAGCCAAGAGATTAACCCTCTCACATCCGAGAGAAAACTTGTTGAAGTAATAACACAATGATCCTATAAGCCTTGAATGTGTAATCAAGTACAGCAGTGGCTTAGGATTCTTTTAATCTCTGTAAAATTGCCTAATTGATTTGTATTTGATGAAAGTATATAGGCAATTTCAGAAACTCTTCTTTTTCAGAAAATCAAAATGTTTTTCACTTGAAAAATTTCTCAAAAATCAAAGCTTATGGGTATCTAAGTCTCTGCAATTTTTCTGAACAAATAACCTATTTATAGCCCTTGAAAAGCCAAGTTTTTAAACTTTAAAAACGTTTAAAAACGGCTATAAACAGTTAGATTTTCAAATATTGAAAAACTGGAAAACTGTCTTTGTAGTCGACTACTGTAGTCATTAGTCGACTACACTGAGTTTAGACAGATTCTGTGTTTTCGGAAAATTTTCTCAGTAGTCGACTATAATGATCATTAGTCGACTATACTGTAATTTGACAGAAACTTGAAAACTTAGATTTTCTTCAGTAGTCGACTACTGTTAACATTAGTCGACTATACTGTAAACAGACAGAAACTTGTATTTGAGTTATATACAGGAGTAATCGACTATTATCCTAATTAGTCGACTATTAATATTAAATATTCAGAACTAATGAGTTTTTATAATTAAGTTTTAACTACTATTCTAATGGTTAACATAGGGGATTTCTATAGTTAACCAACACACTAAGCCTGTGTTAGTGTGTTCTAAAAATGAGTGTGTGTACGTGTGTGTGTGATCAAGGCTTGTACAAATATTCTAAGTAAAGAAAAAAATTCAAATACATTATCTTTTGTTCTTCATTTTCTTCACTTCAAAATGCCTTGATATCCACTTGCACTTGTACATATTCTGATATTGAAATCTGCATATGAAAGTTAGTGCACACACATTGTATAAATTGTTATCATCAAAACACTATCATGGAGATATGATATTCAACAGCTTCCTCTTTTATATCCTCTCAGATGGAAGATAGGCTGACACAATGGCGTGACCTAAGATCTTCCATTAGCAGCGAGCTTCGGTCACGTGAGCATTCTGTTGCGCAGCTGACGGCTAACCTGGCGAAGAAGGATGCCGGCAGAGCCGAGTTACTCAGCTTCTTGGATTCCACCCGTGAAGAGATAGCTAGGCTGAAGGATGCTTTGAGGCGTGCCGAGGAGTCTGCTACTCTCATCGCCGAGGATCTGGCTGGATTAGAGCGTTCCCGTGAATGGACGCTTGATAAGCTGGGATCAACACAGGAGGGATTGATGAAGCTGCAAAGTGAAGCCGCGGAGGTCTTGAGCGGTTCCGAAGATTCTGTCCGGGCTAGCCTGCAGGCGGAACTTGAGCAGAGCTACGTAGACAGGCTTTCTAGCTTGGAGTCCGATATTCTTAGCCGTCAGTTGCCTTCGGGCTAACGAACTTGTTGTTGTATGCTTTTGGCTTGATCTACTACTATAGACTCCGTATTTGCTTCTTTCATAGGATGTTTTGGTACACCCCCAGCCCTCAATGCTATGACTTTGAATTCATAGACTTCACCATTTCTTATAGGGAAAAGGGCACCCCGCACCGCGTATTAGACGATGACTTATCCCTTCTTAGGCTTCAGGACAAAATTCCCCAGGTTTAGACCCTGGTATCTTTTTTCGATCGGCGAAAGATTTAAACCGGCAACGCGTGTTAGGCGATGGCTTATCCCTACTTAGGATTCGGGATAAAATTCTCCAGGTTTTAGACCCTGGTATCTTTTTTCGATTGGCGAAAGATTTAAACCGGTAATGCGTGTTAGGCACTGACTTTGGGATTTTTGGCAAACCCCCAGCCCTCAACGGGTTTGACATGCCTTTACCGATTACCGTTTGAATCGGGCTAGCATGCGGATTGTCTAAATCCGTTCCGCATGTAACGTTGTGTAAAGAAAATTACTTTACTTAAACTTAGTGCTATGATTTTGAATACATAGACTTCGTCTTTCTCACGGGAATAGACTACCCGGCAACGCGTGTTAGGCGTTGACTTCATCTCTGTCTTTTCTAAAAGCAAAGACAGGGGAAAGTGCTATGATTTTGAATACATAGACTTCGTCTTTCTTACGGGAATAGACTACCCGGCAACACTTGTTAGGCGTTGACTTCATCCCTGTCTTTTCTAAAAGCAAAGACAGGGGAAAAGGTGCTATGATCTTGAATACATAGACTTCGTCTTTCTCACGGGAAAGACTACCCGGCAACGTTTGTTAGGCGTTGACTTCATCCCTTGTCTTTTCTAAAAGCAAAGACAGGGAAAAAGGTGCTATGATCTTGAATACATAGACTTCGTCTTTCTCACGGGAAAGACTACCCGGCAACGCGTGTTAGGCGTTGACTTCATCTCTGTCTTTTCTGAAAGCAAAGACAGGGGAAACTGGGAGAGGAAGAATTTTATATTCTATCTCACAGTATTGAAGAGGAAGAATTTTATATTCTATCTTCAATTAGAAAAGAGGCTCAACGGGAGAGGAAGAATTTTATATTCTGTCTCCCATTGCTGAAGAGGAAGAATTTTATATTCTATCTTCAGTTGGAAAGGAAACTCGGGGTGGGATCTCCACCCCCAGAATCCGAAAAGTGAAACTAGGAGTGGGATCTCCACTCCGAGAATCGAAAGGCTGAGAGAGGAAGAATTTTATATTCTGTCTCACAGTGCTGAAGAGGAAGAATTTTATATTCTATCTTCAGTTGGAAAGGAAACTCGGGGTGGGATCTCCACCCCCAGAATCCGAAAGGTGAAACTAGGAGTGGGATCTCCACTCCGAGAATCGAAAGGCTGAGAGAGGAAGAATTTTATATTCTGTCTCACAGTGCTGAAGAGAAAGAATTTTATATTCTATCTTCAGTTAGAAAGGAAACTCGAGGTGGGATCTCCACCCCCAGAATCCGAAAGGATGAAACTAAGAGTGGAATCTCCACTCCGAGAATCGGAAGAATCCGGATAACCCTAACTGTCGTAAGGTTTGGTTATCTGATTTGAAAGTGGACCTCTCGTTCATTGAAGGAATCGAGAGGGGATTTTGGTTGTGGCCCTAACTGTAGTAAGGTTTGACCAAGTGGGAAATTTGAGAACGATCCTAACCGTAGGAAGGTTTGATTGCTCGATTTGAAAGTGGGCCTCTCGTTCATTGGAGGAATCGAGAGGAGATTTTGGTTGTGGTCCTAACTGTAGTAAGGTTTGACCAAGTGGGGAGTGTGTGGCAGATACCACAAACATCAATGAAAGTTTTGTGAGGGAAAATTGATCCCATGGAGTGATCAGATTTCATCTCAGCAAAAGAGAGTTTGTGAGAGTTAGAGTCTGACAAACAAGAACATTCGGAATTCAAACGTGGAGTTCTTGTTCATCTCTCTTACAGCGACTGGGTTATCCCTAAGAATATCCCAATGTGATATTCTTCCGGGAACTTCCCAATACATCAATTTTTTTCTCTGAAGATACTAAGGATAGTATCTCTTCAAGAATTTGCCATTTATTGGCATCATGAGCCGGTCATCGTCTTTGGTGACTAGGCGATAGGCGCCGTTCGAGTAAACTGTTTCTACTACGAACGGTCCTTCCCATTTGGGTTCGAACTTGCCTTTCTTCTTGGAGTTAAGGATCATAGGACGTCTCTCGGTTAAGACCAAGTCCCCTTCCTTAAAACTCCTTTGTCGAACTTTTTTGTCGAAGGCACGAGAAATTCTAGCTTGGTAAAACTCAATATGCTGTTGAGCTTCCAGGCGCCTTTCATCAAGCATCTCGAGTTCTTCGAGGCGTTTCTGATGCTGTTATTCGGTCGTCATCTGAGTTGCGAGGGCGACCCGAAGAGATGGAATCTAGATTTCCAAAGGGAGAACGGCTTCACATCCGTACACCAATGAATATGGGGTTGTGCCGGTCGGTGTACGCACCGTAGTGCGATAGGCCCACAGCGCCGCGCCGATCTTGTCGTCCCAATCCCGTTTGTTACTCTTTACGAGTTTCGACAAGAGCTTTATGATAGTCTTGTTGAAGGCTTCAGCTAATCCGTTTGCTATGGGATTGTAGGCTGTTGACGAGATGTCCTGAATTTTGAACTTTTCGCAGAACCTTATGAAGGCGTTGCTGATAAATTGAGGACCGTTGTCATGTATGATTCGTCTTGGAACACCATGCCGGTAGATGATATGGTGCTTGATGAACGCAATGACGTTGCTCGTCTTAACTTCTCTGAGTGGAACTGCTTCGGCCCATTTGGAGAAGTAATCGGTGATTACCAGGATGAACCGATCACCTTTGACTGACGGAAGATTTATAGGACCAACAATGTCCATTCCTCAAGTCTCAAATGGCCACGACGTCACCGAAGGATGTAGATGCTCTGGAGGTTGGTGCATATAATTCGCATGTACTTGACATGCGTGACACTTTCGGGTGTACGTGATTGCTTCACTCATCATGTGAGGCCAGAAATATCCCATTCTTCTGATGCGATCATAAAGTTTGGGACCAGGTTAGTGCGCGCCACACTCTCCTTCATGTGCCTCTCTAAGGACTTCTTCGGCTTCTTTGGTCGATAAGCAACGTAGCAATAATCCGTCGTACCCCCTGCGGTACAGCGTCCAATTCTCCGTGTTATAGTAGAATCTCGGTGCTTTTCGTCGGATTGACTCTCTTTCTTTCATGTCTTCTGGTAGAATTCCGTGCAAGACGTAGTCGATGATGGGGAAACGCCAATCTCGGGGTTCGAACTCAGCCTGAGTTGTGTGCACCTCCTGAACTTCCTCCTCTTTGTCCTCTTCATCGAAGAGTGGCACCAGGAGTTGGTGAGTTCTTACTGTGACAAACTGTTCTGTCCCGGGTGGCTGTGCCAGAGATACGGCTAAAGCTGCTAACGCATCTGCGTAGGTATTCTGCAACCGTGGAACGTGCTCAATGAAGAATCCTTCAAATGATTCTACCAGTTATACCGCCATCTTGTGATATGGGATTAAATCCTGACTTCGGACTTCGTATTCCCCTTGGACTTGTTTAACTATCAGTTGAGAATCACCGAAAGCTTCGAGATACTCAACCCCCAGCTCTTTGGCGAAATTGAGTCCTATAATCAATGCGTTATACTCTGCCACATTATTCGAGCATGGCTCGGTTAATGAGTAGGCTCGGGGCATCACGTGTTTTCCCGAGGAAACTAAGACAACCCCAACTCCGGAGGAGACCTTAGAACATCCAGGAGTACCTGTGACAAGAGCCGCTCGGGAAGCACCATCGAAGTACAAACGCCACACTTGTTGGTGCGAAGTTGCGTTGACTTCGTGGGTTTCATCAGGTAAATCGTCATATATCTCGGCGGCGTCCGTAGTTGGATTAGATGCCAGGAGATCGCGGATGGCCTGCCCCTTTACTGACTTCTGCTGTTTGAAGTGCAGATCGTATTGGGACAAGAGTAAGGCCCACTTTGCTAATCGCCAACTCATGGAAGCTGGTTGAGTCATGAACACCCAGACTGGGTTAACCTTGGAGATGACATAGATGGTCTGTCCAACCAAGTAATGCCGCATCTTCTGGATGGCGAACACTAAGGCGAGGCATTCTCTCTCAATCATGGGATATCGAGATTCCGCACCCACCATGGTTCGGCTTAAATAATACACCGCCTGCTCGTGACCGTTATCGTCATCTTGTGCAAGCAATGCACTCAATGAGTGGCTCGTCGCCTTGATATAAATCAAGAACGGTTTGCCTGATTTCGGTGCAACGAGTATGGGAGGTTTCGAGAGATATTCTTTAATACTCTCGAACGCCTTCTGACAAGCCTCATCCCATACGAATGAGACGCCCTTTTTTGTGAGCCTGGAGAACGGTTGGCATTTCCTCGAAAGGTTCGAGATGAACCGACGGATGTAAGCCAATCGCCCTTGTAGTCCTCTGAGCTCTTTGAGGTTTCTCGGTGGTTGCAATTCATTAATCGCCTTTACTTTATCCGGGTCAATGTGAATACCTTTGGTGGTGATGACGAATCCCAGGAATTTGCCACTGGACATTCTGAGGAAAGACTTGGTAAGGTTCATCTTCAACTGATGGGCCCGCATCAAGTCAAACATGGTCTTCAAGTCTTTGATGTGATCTTTCTTATCGCGACTTTTCACGACCAGATCATCCACGTAGCATTCGACAGTCTTTCGGAGATGCTCCTGAAAGATTTTCGACATAGCTCGCTGATATGTAGCACCTGCATTCTTCAAGCCGAACGGCATAACTGTGTAGCAGAAAACGCCAAGGGGTGTTCGGAACGCGGTGTGCTTTTCATCATCTGGATGCATCTTTATCTGGTTATAACCAGAGAAACCATCCATGAAAGACATCCTCTCGAACCCGCACGTGTTGTCGATGATAACATCCGTGATGGGGAGAGGAAAGTCATCTTTTAGGCAAGCAGCATTGAGGTCCCTGAAGTCGATGCATATCCTGATCTTCCCGTTCTTCTTAAGAACCGGGATGATATTGGCAAGCCATTCTGGATGTTGCTCTTCTCGGATGAATCCCGAATCGACGAGCTTTTTAACCTCAGCTTCGATCGCCTCCATCATTTGTGGATGAAACCGTCTTTGTTGTTGTTTGACTGGTTTGACATCCGGCTTAATGTTGAGACTATGCACTGCTACATTTGGATCAAGACCTGGCATGTCTTCATAATTCCAGGCGAACACGTCAATATACTCTTGGATAAGAGAAATCAACTCCTCCTTCTCCTCAGGTAGGAGACTGTCGCTAATGAATATCGGCTTCAGATTTTCCTCGGTTCCCATATTCACCTGGACGACTTGGTCTTCGGTAGGAGGCTCTCTTTGCTCGAACCTATCACCGTACTGCATGTTTAAGTGATGAACCCACGGGTCTTCCCATGTCGGCATCTCATCATCTTCTTCTATTGTCGCTGGATCAACCGTGACCATGTTCGACATTAGCTTTTTGAACATTTCGCCAAGACTAGCGTCGGAATCCCAAGACGAAGAGTCAGAAGAATATCCGTTTCTAGCTTTGTTGGCAATCTCATCAATGACTTGCTAATAACATTCGTCATCTGAGGAGACATAGCCTAAGCCTCGTTTGTGGCGATAATAATCGTCGGGCTTCCCTTTTGGTACATAGGCCATTCGAGGTGGAACTCGCGGGCCTCGACCAAAGAAAAGACCTTCTCCGATCTTGAAGTCATATCCCTACTTTTCCATCATATTACGTGCCTTCGCATCGTACCTGAACAGATGTGGGGCAGGTTTATCGTCGTCGTCCTCCTCTTCCATGAAGTGGTCGGGTATCGGAGACTTTCTTCCTTTGCCGTAGACGACCTCCTTTCCACCCCCAATCCCTGCGGGGATGACAAGCGTCGTTCTGCAAGGGTCATGTACCTGCTTTTTCGTCATGCAAAATGACTGAAGAGGCATATACAAATCAGGGTTATCATAAAGCTCGTTAGTGACATCGTCAAGACACATCGAGTACTCTAAATCATCGTTTATTGATAGTTCCTTGGCAAGTTGCTAATTACAACTATTTTCCGATGATTCATCATCGTCAAGATTGATTACAACGGGTACAATGTCATTTAAAACAAAACTGACGTCATAATCAAACCCTGGTTCGGTATCAGCTTCATCTCCGCTATCCGTTCCTTGGGCCGATGGTTCAGTATCGGATTCAGCGCCGTATAAAAGGGAATCGGTAAAATAATTCTCCAAACCCTTAAACGGTTGCTTATCCGTGACCACCGTCTTAACTTCATTGTTTGTGTCTACATATTTAAGGTACTGATGTAGAGTTGACGGGACTATAAGGTTACCGTGGATCCAAGGTCGACCCAACAGTAAATTATAGGAAGTTTCCGCGTCAATCACATAACAAGTGACTTCCGACCTCAAATCCCCAATCTGGCACTTGATTCGGATCTTCCCCAAGGGCCTAGACCCGCTGGTGTTGAATCCATAAATCGTCATGCCAGTGGAAGCTAATTTGCTAGTCGGGATTCTAAGATGATGCATCAATCGGAATGGTATGATGCTAACAGCGGAACCCGGATCAACTTGGATCCGGTTGACAACACTGGAACCGATGTGACCAGTGAAGTACAACGACCTATCATGCTTTGAATTCTTTGTCTGCATGTCCTCTTTGGTGAAAGAGATGTAGGGAAAGTGATGAGCCGCCAGATTGCATTGTTGAGCTGAGGACTCCGGCTCTTCAGGAGATGGTTTGATTCGAGTTAAGAAAGCTTCGAAATCACTCAAGGCTTCTTGTAGTGCTTTCCTTATATCTTTTGAAAGGCGCAACAACTCGTATAAGGTTATCCGAGCCGGGATGTTGGCCAACTGCGCCATGATGTCGAAATGGGGCGGAGAGCTTGTATTTCCCGGTTTGTCTCTCCCAATCGGATGATTGAATCGAGACTACCTCGGGTTTTGAACTTCTTGATGTAAAGGCTCTTTCCCTTTCTCCTTCTGTGGGATTTTCTCCGTAGCTGCTGGCGTTGGGGGAATTGCTGCAATCTCCAGTTCTGCCAGCGTCTTGGAAGGTGGGGTTTTGGTACCCAACTGCTCGGAAGCATCCGGATACTTGAAGTGATATTCGTTCCCGCTTCGGGTTGCAAAGGTCTCCTGCTCATCTTCAGAAAGTGGGAAGGTTGGAATTCTGTCGTCATCCACCCCTGGTATAGCAGAAGCACCGTAACAGGATTTCCCTTTGCCTTTTGATTTCTTTTTGGATGAGGTCCCGGTCTATTGTTCATCTGTGATCAAGTTCGGATGAACCCACAGGATTTCGCCATTCGGGGCCGTATGTGGTACAAGCCCTTTCCAGCACTGTTGGTGAGGATCATCGTTCACCGTCTTCACCGCTGCATTAATCACTGGTTCATGTTGAAACCAGCTCGAGGGAACCGACCCGAAGCTGATGGACACTGCATTCGCACCCACCTTCTTCTCCTTGGGCTGCTTCATAGTAATAACCCCTACATCGATTAGGGCCTGAATTTTATCTTTAAGAGCATAGCATACCTTGGTAGGATGGTGCACCGCCCTGTGAAATGCGCAGTACTTGGGATCGTTGTCTCTCTTGGCATCTTCTTGATCCTGAATCAGAGGCAACTTGATCTTGTTGTTCTCGACGAGGTACTTAAAGATACCGGGAATTTCATCCTCTTTGAATGAGTAGACCTTTGGGAACCTCGGCTCCGCGGCCTTTTGCCTCTGGGGTTGTTGTTGCCACCTCGATTGTTGAGGCGCCCTCTGTTGCTGCTGTTGTGGCTGTTGCGGTTGTTGCGGCTGTTGCGGCTGTGCTTGCACCTCAAATACTTGATTCGCGACCACAGCATTTGCATGCGCCTTCCCTTTACCCTTGGGGGTAAAGTTTGGTTGCGGGGCATTATTTGGTATTTGCCCTCTCTCCGCCTTCTTCCTCTTGAGGAATCGCTCGGCTCTTTCTCCCCGAACCTTCAGGTCTTTCCAGGTCTTTAGCGGTGCCATTCCCATGGCTTCGAGGATGTCCAGCGTCAAATTATTGTGGCAAGTTTCGAGGATAAAATCCTCGCTGACCGGATCCCTGCAATTTATTGCCTTATTCCGGAATCTCTTCACGAAGTTCTCGACCGTCTCGCCGTTCTTCTGTTTTTCGTCGAACAGCATGCCGATCGAGATCTCAGTGTCATCATCAAAGAAATTGGTTAAGAACATGTCCTCCATATCATCCCAGCTGCTGATGCTCCCGGGCTTAAGACGGCGATACCAATCGAAGGCAGCTCCGCAAAGAGTGCCGACGAATGACCGCACCATGAGGGGCTCATTTCCGGAAATGATTCCTAAATGAGACTTGAAATAGATTAAGTGTTGGGTAGGGGAACCCTTCCCATCAAACGGCGTAAAGTTAATCAGATTAAACTTTGCCGGATATGGGATCGATTCCCACTCCCTTGGGTAGGGGCAGGGTATACCAGACCTTTTTACCTCTTGAGCATTCATCAACGCGTTGATTTTGCTCTCCAGGTCCTTCATCTTCCTGTCTTCACTCGTCTCGGTCTTCGAGTGGCTTCGAGGAGAGGTGACGTGGTCCTCTTTCGTATTATCTTCTGCGGGACCACCCCCATTGTCGGTGGTGATAGGAGGGATATTGACATTATCCACTTCCCGTTCATTCTCCTCTTGATTCGGAGTATTGCGACGACCGGGCTCTCCTTGGTGGACTGTCAGCGCCGCAATTTGTTGGTCGTGCATTTCCCTCATTCGCTGCATGGCCATTTCCATCTCGAATTTGAAGCTCTCCTTCTGCTTAGACAGGGCCTCTTCAAGTATCTTTGACACTTGTTCGGCGCTGATCATGAGAGATTCATAAGATTGGCCTACACTCAAAGCCGTGTCATCGGATGCGACAGCCGAGCAAGAATCTGAATCAGCATCTGATTCCTCTTCTTCTAAAGAGAGCCCCTTTTGTACCCTTTGGTAATTTTTCGGGCCTCTGGTTCCTGGTGGCAACCGCGTCATGCATCGGGATACCTTGGCAAGCTGATCTATGCCGAAGTATTGTGTTGATCCCTCTCTGTCGGTCATGTTAACCGACACTCTTGGATATTCGTCTTCTTGGCGGACGAATTTTTTCTTGTGGAAGCGTTTCGGTGTGGAAATTCTTTCGAACACCGAGACTCTCCTTGGGGTTTGAGCACAGCAGCATTCTGACAGCACCGCTTTGATTATGTTGGCGCACGGGCAGCGAGACTTCATGTCCTGTACATATCTCTTTCGGGACTTTTCCATACCCCCAGCTCTGTAGTACAACTCATCAGCTTGGTAGCTGGAGCAACCTACAGAGTGTTGGCATGTGTTCCCCGGTATGACACCCTCATCCTCAGATGAGCATGCTTCCCTTCGAGGATGCAATACTTTGTTAGATTTTTCAAAAGTGGCCCGTTTAAGTTTACGCTTTTGTGAGCGTAGAAACTGAACGGGCTCTTGTGTTTCGACCCGCAACCCAATACGGTCGGTTATAGGGGCTTTTCCTTTATCATCTTTCTTGGGGGGATTGAAACGACCCCGGTCTGATTTGTGACTTGGGGACCTTTCAATGGTCCCAGTCGTTCTTTGACAGGTACTCTACCTCGGTTCTCAGGTGAAGGACCGAGGCGACCTATCAAAGGAACTTGGGATCTTGAATGATCCCCGTTTTTACCTGGCTCCGTTGAAGGTGCCGGAACAGGAGGAACATCATCTGGTTTGGAGGAATTTCGGGCGATAACTCCACCCTTCTTCGCTGGAGGTGCTGGTTTTGGCTTTGGCAACCAAACCCACTTGCTTGTAGACGGGCTCTTGACCACCTCTTCTTTCTGCATTCCCTCCGCCTTTTGCAACAGGGCTCGGGCATGCGCAAGCAAGGCGCGGCGCTTTTTGATTCGCTCCTCGAGCGTGGAGCGGTTCCTCTTGACGCGGATCCACTCACTTGCTTCTGTTTTGGAGGGGAGGTTGGTTGGCGGGCGTCGTTGCTCTTGTCGCTACCTCGACTTCAAGTCTTCTGCGTAGCGCACCCCATCCTTTGATTTGGCGGCCTTGGCTAGTTGTTGAGCGAGGCGTTGGCGCCGTCTTTGGAGGGCTCTCTTTGATGGAGCTGGAATAGCATCATCCGTCACCTTTGTAGTGGGGACGTTGCGTGGTACGGGCGTAGTGGCAGCGACGGCGGGATCTTGGATCTTGGAGCTGGAGATCCCGCGAGCCCTTTTGGGAGATAGGTTCTTCCCATGCCTGCTTGGAGAGGCGGATCTGGAGGAGGAGGAAGAGAGGTACTCTTCGAACTTCTGCTGATCGAACTCGTATTCGATCTCTTCATTCACCCGGATCTTGAAGGCCGGTTGCATCACGACGATCTCGGCGGCGAGATCGTTGGCTCCCACTGTGGTCGCCAGCTTGTTTTCGGGAAAAGTTGTTGTTTTCATTGCTTTCAGATCTGTTACAACTTCAGATGTTACAACAGAATAAAAAGTCGATCTTTTTATAAGATCTACTTGTGCAATAAAACAAAGATTACAACTTTAACGAAAATAAACACGAGATCCCGTTTTGGTGCGGTCTTGCTTGCGTGGGTCTTTAGCCTGTGACGGGGATGTTGATATCCGTTGACCACCGGTCAATCAGATCTGTTCCGGAAGAATCCGGCAGAGTTTCGTCTATCCACGAAGGGATATAGAAACAGAACTTCGTCGATCCGCGTGAGATCGTAGAAGTTCTAAAGCTTATACTCGGCTAAAACGAGACACTAGCTCTTCTTAGTATTACCTGCGAAGGGTAATACCAAGGAAAAGAAAAAGAGGGTGAATGATGGTTGATGAAGAACTCTCACTCCTCGATCCGGCAGGGCTTCACCGCTCTCTTGAGAACTTCGACTCCTCGCTCCGGCAGGGCTTCGCCGCTCCTCTCCGAAATTTCAGATCTCAAGTGCAAAGCTCAAGATCAGAAATTTCTCTCCCCAAAACCAAGGCCAAGAGAATGGAGACCCAAGGGGTCTATTTATAGGCCACCAAGGAGGCCCTAGGGGCTGCCCCCACAAAAGGTGTTTCGTCGTAAAAGGTGTTTCGCCGTAAAAGGTGTTTCGTCGTAAAAGGTGTTTCGCCGTAAAAGGTGTTTCGCCGTAAAAGGTGTTTCGTCGTAAAAGGTGTTTCGCCGTAAAAGGTGTTTCGCCGTAAAAGGAGGCCAAGACACCCCCCAAAAGGCGCTTCGGTGTGAAATATCACCAAGACACCCATTGGGGTGTCTCG
>BQKN01056802.1:67386-89169 GCA_022839385.1 Asparagus kiusianus | reverse complement strand
GTCCCACGCCGAGGTTTCTGACGACTGATCTCCTGAACATGCATAGTCGGAATCTTCGCCGACGTGGAAGCATAAGTCGGACGAGGAGGAGGAGTAGCCTAAGCCTCTCCTAGTCCGGTTGAAATAATTCGAGGGTTTCCCCTTAGGTACGTAAGCAGGTCGGATGACCGTCTTGCGTCCTCAGCCGTAATTAAGGCCTTCCAGATGAGTGAGGTCGTATCCCATGTCGCTCATTATGCGTCTCGCAATTCGACTGCATTGCGAAAACTAGGGTGCTGGGTCTTCGTCTTCGGACTCGTCCCAGAGCGTGCGCAAGGGGCGATCGATCCGGCCGAAAATAATATCTTTTCGATATTTATTTTGGGCCGGCACAACAAATACAGCTCGCGATGAGTCAATCGGCTGCCCCCTCGCGGCGTACAACGAGCGTACCGGAGTGTGCAGGGAAGGATCTTGGTAGAGCTCCGACCATAGGTCGTTGGGTTCATCATCCTCAGACGTAGAACAAGACGACACATAAGCAAAGTCGGATTTTTCATTGACGACAATCTTTCCCGCCTGAACAGCGTTGGTTACACGATGACTCTCATAACCAATTACAATTGACTCGAAATCGTTTAAGATTAGATTGTCGCCGTACTCAGGCTCGCTGTCCGCCTCGTTGCCGCTTTCCGGCTCCTCAATCGGCGGTTCGACAGGGTCTTGATACAGCAGAGAGTCGGTGAAATAGTTTTCGACGCCTTTAAAGGGCTGTCTGTCGGCCACTACAGTCTTCACACGCTTATAGTCGTCCACGTACTTCAAGCATTGATGAAGGGTGGATGGGACTATTCGGTTGCTATGGATCCACGGGCGTCCTAGGAGCATGTTGTAAGAAGGCTCGGCATCGATGACATAGCAGGTCACCTCCGTCTTCATGTCGCCTATGCGGCATTTCAGGCAGATTTTGCCCAGCAGCCGCGTCCCTGTGGCGTTAAAGCCAAAAATGGTAGTGGTGGTCGAGGACAGGCGCTTTGGCGGTATCCCCAGGTGTCTAATTAATTTCAGGGGCACAATGCTCAACGCAGAACCCGAGTCGACTTGGATCCGGTCCACCCTCGCCGAGCCGACATATCCCGTGAAATACAGGGGTCGATCATGCGATGTGCTCTTGATGAGCATGTCCTCGGGGGTGAAAGTGATGCACGGGACCCGCCTCTCGGAGACTTGGCAGCAAGTCGTGCATTCTCGTTCCGGCTCCGTCTCTTTCGAGAAGTGGGTTGAGAACGCCTCTGAGTCCGCCAACGCCTCTTGCAGGGCTTCGCGAGTGGACCTGGACAACCGGAGGAGGTCGTACATGGTGATTCGCGCCGGGATGCTTTTCAACTGTGCGAGCACGTTGAACCGGAAAGGTTGGCGACTTGAGCTGGGTGCATCTGGATTGGGAGGGGTTGTGGCGGTTGGCCTCGCGGGAGGTCTTACCGCGTTCTCTACCCTCGCGTGATATTCTTTGGCGAAATCCCTTCCCGTCCTTGTGGCGAAGACGTTGGCGTCCTCCTCTAAATCGGTCAAGGCGGCTACCACTATGTCATTTGTGTCTGGGGTGGCATAGATGACGTTGCAGTGTTTTCTCCTTGCTTCCTTCGGAGACTTTGTAGTCCACTGTTCATCGTTGAGGAGATCTGGGTGAACCCACATTATCTGCCCCGATGGCAGGGTCTGCGGGACTAAGCCCTTCTCTCCCTGGTTGTGAGGATCGTCATTGGTGATCTTCAGAATCGCTTTGGGGATAGGAACTACCCCCGCCGGAGCTTGGACTTCGGGGAGATTTGTCCCAAAGCTCAAGGTGATCATGTTTGTGGTCACCTGCTTCTGGACCTTCTCCTTCTTCAGGACCCCTGCGTCGTAAAGGGCCTAGAGTTTGTCCTTGAGGACGTAGCATTTGGTCGTGTGGTGACCGAGGAATCTGTGATAAGCACAGTAGGTCGGGTCACCGGTCTTGTCTGCTTCCTCAGGCTTCGTAGCCTCAGGCAGCTTGATTCGACCACTCTTGAGCAGAGTATCGAGCGTTGCCACCACCTGGTCCTCTTTGAAGTCATACTGCCGCGGGGGGCGTTGTTCAAATTGCCTAGGCTTCGGCCTTGGAGCAGTCTTTAGCGCTGGGGCAGAGTCAACAGCCATGATCTCCTTTCCTCTTGTTCGAGGGGGGTTCTTTAGCACAGCCGGCTCTGCGGCTCCTTTCTTGGGCTGGGGCTCTTCGGCCTCTAGCCTCTTGATCATGTTTTCTACTTGTTCGCCTTGACGAACGAGCTCTTTCCATGTTCGGGTCTCCACCGCGCCTATTTTGGATAGGATGTGGATCGACATGTTGTTGTGACACATCTCAATCAGTGTCGCCTCAGAAACTTGATCCCGACAGTGGACCGATCGGTTCCGAAATCTTTTCACGAAGTCATTGACCGACTCCGACTTTCGCTGTTTTTCGGCCAAAAGGGTGGCCATCGACACTTCCGTGTCATCGTCGAAGAAGCGGGCCAAAAAGAGTCTCTCGACGTCGGCCCATGACTTGATGGTGCCGTCCTCAAGCTTACGGAACCATTCGAACGCCACCCCCTTTAGGGTGCCGATGAATAGTCGCGTAAGAATGGCGTCGTTCCCCATAAGGAAACCTGTTTGTGCCATGAAATAGTAGATGTGTTGCGAGGGCGAGCCTTTGCCATCGAACTGCACCAGGCTGATCGGTTTGAACTTTGCTGGGTATGGCACCATATCCCACTCAATGGGGTAGGGGCGGATCACCCCCAGCTTGTTCATGTTTTGCTGAAGTTTCAGCGCATTGAGTTGATCCTGGAACTCGTCGAACCTCTTGTCACGGGAACCATCCCCGGTATGTGACGTTCCTAACGACGTCTTGGAGGAGTAATCAGATTGTTGATTACTATTGTCCTCTGTTTCCGTCGCTGGACGGCGAGGAGGTACCCATTCTCTATCCTCCGTTGGCCGAGGTAAGGGGCGTTGGACCCTTTTCTTCTTCTTCTTCTTATTCAGAAGCTGTTCCATCATCCCCCGCAGAGAGTCAATGGTCGCCTGTTGCTCTTCGAGCTTTTGAGCGACCGTCTGGTCATGGGTAAGGTCAGTCATGAGCACCCGCGCCCTCGCGTCTTGACTAGAGTGCGAGGTTTGAGAGGTGGCCGCTGCCGAGTGAACCTCGTTCTCGCGGTGGCAGGGAGGGGGTACGGCGGAGTAGTCGATCCCGATGCTCATCCTTCTGGGACTACGGGTGCGCTGGAATATACCCTCTTGCTGGTGTCGGGCGAACCGAGGATTGGGTCCCAGAATGGAATCTGAATCTGGGGAATCGGAGAGTACCCCCTTACCCTTGTCCGTCATGTTGATTGTGGCGGATGGGAGCTCTAGGTCGTCAGTAGCGCGTCTCTTTTGGTGACGACGCCTTCGACGGGAGATTCTCTGCCGAGAGGGTTGTCGAGAAATTCTCTCAAACACGGAAGGTCTCGCCGTTCCTACGCACTGGCAGTCAGCGAGTACCGTGTGGATGAGCCTTTCGCAGTGGCACTGAGGACTCGCCTCATGTATGGTGCGCTTGCGAGTTAAATATTCTCGGAGGTCTCCTGTGGGTGGTTGGTGACAACCCCCAGCATCAGAAGGCTCGCTTGGGTGAGTACACGAGAGATCTTTGGATGTGCTCTCTGGTGTGCACCGGGCGGAATGTTGTGGTGTCGGAGTTAGGCGATCTCGCCTCGATGGGCGAGTTTTCGCGTTGGGGCGAACTCTAGCGTGTAGGCGAGTTTCAACCCTTCGTTTGGACAAGCGGGTCTGCGAAGTGTCAACAGCCTCCTTACCCTTGCGCTTATCCGCCAAAAGATTATGGCGAGGCTCGTCAGCCTTCAAGGATTCGCCTAGCTCGTGAGGCCCACTCGCTTGGGGTGGTTTATTCGCGTCAGGGATATGACCTGAGAAGCGAAGTCCACCAGAGCGGGTGGTCCCGTCCTTCTCGGTTGGCGCTCCTGATTTGGAGGGCCTCCCGATGTTGGGCGAGTTGCCCTCTCGTTTCTCGCTCCTTGGGCCTGTATGATGGTTCAGGCCGTTGTGTGAAGCGGAGGTTCGGGCTTTTTGCCCGGCAAGCGGCTGCCGTCGCTGTTGGCTAGCTCCTCGAGTGGAGGGAGCATTCGTGCGAGCTGCGGCAGCGTGATTCGTGTCGGAATGGACGGATGTCTCTTTTGGGACGGGCGTTACCGAGGGTCGTTTGGCGACCCACTTGGTAGACCCTCCCCCCATGCTCTCGATCTGGGACTTGGCCTCGAGAGACTTTAGGGTGGGTTTCCCCGTCGAGACACGGGTAGAGCCTTCTAGCACGGGAGCTTTGACCGTCTGAGGTCGGCTCCGGTGCACGACTCTGTGGCGCTTGCGGGACGCTTCGCCACCGGAAGAGGAGGAAGACAAGTACTCCTCGTACTTGGCCTGATCGAACTCTATCTCTAGGGACTCCACTGTCGTCCCAACAGCAATCTCGTCGAACTGAGCTACCACCATTTCGTTTGAGAAAACAGCTGCTCCCACTGTGGTCGCCATCTTCTGTAGGTGTAAACTTCTGATTTTCCCGGGAAAGGGGAGGGATTTCGTTTGTATTGATAAGAAAGCTTATTACAAACTAAATCAATCTGAATTACAACAGAAGCAGAGGGAATGCCCTCCTTGTTTATATTTGTGGGGACTTTGAGGTAGCTACAGGATGCTTCGCCCGGTGCTCGCGCCGGGTCTGCTTCCCTTGGACGGTTCGACCGAGATTGTTGAGGAGAGCTTCAGTACTCAGTAGAAGCTCTGGGTGAAGGAGTTCGAATCCTTTCGTTCCTTGGCGATCCTTGTTTGATCGATTTTTTTTTATTTTTTTTGTTTATCGATCGATCTCCCCTTTTTGGCTGCTGCAAGGAGCTTTTTTAAGTGGGAGGGGGACCGTTTGGTTGTCCCTTGAACCATGGGATGTGACCATACACTGTTCAAGGACATCCTATTGTCCCCTGTACAACAAACGGTTGTCTTTTGGGGTTACATGTCGTGTCACGTCGTGTAGGAGTGGGAAAGCCCTTCCTCGCACTCGTGACGGTGACTGCCAGACACTTGAGTGGGCCTGGACAGCTCGTCGAACGCCGGTGGCTCTGACCTTTTGCTTGGAGCGCGGTACGCTGCATTTATGTGGACGCAGATGGCTCTGGCAACCGTCCGCTCACTTGTGCGGCGAGGTACCGAGTGACCATCCGGCGGTCCTGGGGTGCTGTACCCTTCCTCCCCTCACCCTATGTCTGAATAGGGGCGGGAGAATGGACGTCTCGTGCCTGGACGGACTCCAGATAGCTTGCCGCGCGCCGGCGGCTTCGGCTCTCCATTCTGATGGGTGAGGTGACCCGCATTTATGAGTCTATAGGCCGGTTCGGCGCCCGTCTCGTTCGCTTGAATTACGGACTGTCGTCTGACGAACTTGGGGTACTGTGCCTCCTTACCTTGCATCGTGGGAGGCAGAGAAGGATTGTCCCTAGAAACCTGGTCTCTGGCTCACGTAAGCAGACGTGGCTCTTGGCAAGTGGCCTTGGCATTTGGGGGCGGATTTGAGCTCCTCTTCGGCAGGCGGATTTGGCTAATGAAGGTAGATTCGCCTCACTGGCGGATCCATGTGATTTGGCGGGTGCGACCGATGTGGGGGCCCTCATGCCGGCGAATCCACTTAGTAGGTTATTCTCCTAAGAGAGGGTGGTCCTGTTCTGTGGGCAAATTCGTTCACTAATCCGCCGTGGTAATTTTTACCGTCTACACTCCTCTCGGTATAAATGTGTATTACAAAGAGATTCTCACAAATGAAGCTCAAGTACAATGATTTGTTCTCTACCAATAAATGAGAACACTATGAAGCTCACTCTCACTAAATTACACACCACTACCATAATATATTGTATGAAATATTATCAGCTCAACAATAGTGTGTGTGATAAATGAGAATAATAAAATTCTAACTCAAATAGAACTAGCTAAGATATGAAAATGAAAATCAAATAATAAATAAGCTAGATAAAGGAGTTAGAAATCTTCTCTGTAAATACAAGGAGCTGTAGAAATGATAATGAGGAAGAATTGCTCAATTAAAATTAAGAGCATCCTCCTTGCGAAAAACTTCTCTTTTAAAACCAAACTTAAAACAAGGCTAAAACACCTCTTAAACATTTATAAAACTTGTTAAAACAATTTTCTTAGTTAGTTGGAAACTTGAATGCAATGGTGTATTTATAGTAACCCAAAACATCAGTAAAAACCCAAGTAAAAAGACCAAAACCCCATTAGAAAATAAAACAGAGAACTAGTCGTTACTGTGCAATGGCTATTATGGCGGTCGACCGCAGACGCCAGTCCGGTCGACCGCGAGCAGCTGAGAAACAAGACTGGGTCTCTGAACATTTCGCGGTCAACCGTCGTGACCACTCCGGTCGATCGTGGATAGCTAAAAAATACAGTTAGTGTTTGGATAATTTGCGATCGACCGCAGCGAGACACGAGATCGACCAAAGACTGATATATGAAAACAGCAGGTTTGAAAATGGATTTTGAGCACATGTAAAAAATAGCAAATGTTATCCAAAAATTGTGAAACATTGGGGAAACTTTATAAACATAAAAATAGACATATTTGAAAAAAAAATTTGGAATTGCATTTTTCATTTGTCAAAAGTCATTATTTTTGCAAAGTGTACATAATACGCATTTTACATGAAACTTAAAAATGAATTTTGACAAGTAGAAATATGTTAAAACTTCATGAAATGTTTTTATACATATTATAAAGCATGAAAGCAATATAAACAAGAGCAATAAACTAATATTACATTGTTTTAACAAATAAACTCATTTTGTAAGAGAAATCAAAATTGTGTGTGTGTATATATTGAGCTTGAAATATATTCACACAATATATGTCACAAAACTACTAATATACCTAAGTGATTGCGCAAACAACTTGATCTTGAATCTTTAACGCTGATATGAATGGTTTTTCATCATGTGTAGATTTCCTGTAAAAATAAGCAAAAGACAACCACTAGGAAACAAATTAGCTATAAATTGTTTGGCAAATCACCATCAAAACAAAGGGGTCAAAAGAAACCCCCACGTTAACTCGAAGGTCTGAGACCCCCTCGTCGACTCGAAGTGGTGGAGACCCCCTCGTCGACTCGAAGGGCGATGTCAGTTCGTACTTCGAAGACTAAGTGGTCGAGACCCCCTTGTCAACTCAAAGTAACACAGACCCCCTCGTTGACTCAAAGGGTGATGTCGGTCAGCACTTCGAAGACCAAGTGGTTGAGACCCCCTCATCAACTCGAAGTGGTAGAGACCCCCTCGTCGACTCGAAGGGCGGTGTCAGTCCGCACTTCGAAGACCAAGTGGCCGAGATCCCCTTGTCTACTCAAAGTGTCCGAGACCCCTCGTCGACTCGAATGGCCGAGACCCCCTCGTCGACTCGAAGGGCGGTGTCAATCCGCCCCTCAAAGACCAAGTAGCCGAGACCCCCTCATCGACTCGAAGGGTAGTGTCAGTCTTCCGTTCAAAGTCGAATCACCAATACCTCGGGACAATACCCCTTCGTGTCGACTCAAAGGGCGGTGCCAGTCCCCTGTTTGAAGTCGACTCGCCAAGATCTTGGGATGATACCCTTCGTGTCAACTCGAAGGACGGTGTCAGTATCACTTCCGAAGTCGACTCACCAGCATGAGTCGAACTCACCTATTTTATGAGCTCGCCCTCGCCTGTCTGCTTGAGTCATCCACACAAATCGAGCCCGCCTGTTTAGCCGACTTGCCAGCACGACTCTGTTAGCCCTTATGTTTTGATGATGATTTACAACCACCATTATCGGTACTAATTGCTTGTTGAGTGATATTGTAGTTAATATGTATATCAAGCTTGTTAGTACCATTTATAGAGGATTGGATAGAGTATGAGATACAACGTCAATATCTATAGGAGGTGGAGACAATGTGATGAAGCAAATGTTAATCAAGAACAACATATACAAGTGAAAGCTTCATCAAAACAAATATCAAGACTCAAAGAAATATTATTCTATGTGAGGATATTTGCTAGTTTTTCTTTTCTCTCTAGTGCTAGATTGTAGGCAAGTAGTTGTAGATTTCATTTGAAGCTATTCGGGATATCACACACACTTGCACACTCTCAAAACTCGTATTTTGGTACTTTTATCAAAATGATGTTTTTCATAAATATGATGACCTTTTTGCAAAATTCCTCTTCAAACAAGTTTGTCAAAATGATTATAAACTATTCCCAAAGTTTCATATTTTTTAGAATTTATTTTTAAAACATATTTTAAGTTTGTCAAAATAATTATAAACTCTTCAAACAAGTTTGTCAAAATGATATTTTTAAACATATTTTTAAGTTGAGTTTTCTGTGCAAATCTGGTCTGTGCATGTTTAGTCGACTCATAAGTCGACTCACGAAATGCAGCGGTGTTATGATTTTTCTTCTGTTGAGTTGACTCATATAAGCTGACTCATTAGTCGACTCATAAGTCGACTTATCAGAGAGCCGTTGCACAATAACGACTAGTTTCAGAAAACCGGATTTTGGGGAATTTTGGTTATTTCTTTGGGGTTTTGGCTGCTGTTATTTTTCACTATAAATACCCTATTTATTTTAACCACTAACTTTGCAAGAGAAAAAAATCAATTGTGTTTAATTCTTGAGTTTAAGAGCCTTAACTTTCAAAATCCAATTCCTTGTTTTACACTTGCACATCCCACATCCAAAGCTTCAAGTGCAATCTCTCCCCTTACCATAGGGCTTTTGTAAGAGAGAGCAATTCTTTTGCTACTATTGATTGTGTGGTAATCTCGTGGAGATTAACTGTGTCGTGAGATCTCGTGGAGATCAACTGTGTCGTGAGATCTCGTGGAGATCGCTGTGTAGAAGAAGTTCCGGCTTCCAAACCGGGTTATGTAGTGGATTCTCCTCGAGAGTGGGAGCGGGGACGTAGGCTAGAGAGCTGAACCTCATGAACACATCCCACATCACTTGGATAATTATTTTTATCTTATCTCCTTTTATTTTAGCATTATATTTTGTGGTGATTGCTTGTCTTAATTTTTTTTGCATATTTATTGCCATAAGACCCTAGACCCTAATCACACCTCCCCCCTCTAGGGTCTAACAGACTCTATTGAAGATGACTCGACTGAGGACGACTCACCAGCATGAGTCTGACCTTGCCTGATTGTTGAGCTCGTCCACTTGAGCTAAAGCTCGCCTGTAGGCTCGAGCTCGCCTTAGACAAGCTTGTCTGCATAAGCCAGACTCGCCTGACCTTCTCGCCAGCACGGTTGTCAACTGCCCACTTAGGGTATGGGAATAATCATATCGATGGTCATATCCTACATTTCAAGGGGGAGAGCATGGTGCTCCTCACCTAGGCATGGCCATCATGGGATTGGCCAGAACTCTCCTACTCTACAAATAGTCATTGATGGCTACAAGACTAGGGCGACTGGTAGGCCCCCTAAGCGGTCACATCCCGCAACTAGGATGGCTGGTGCTCCTCACCCCTACTAAAGGTCAAATCCCACAAATCAATGGATGTCCCATGTCATCCCTTGCCTATTTAAAGCTACATTAGACCAACGTTCAAGGGGTTGATTGGCTGTTTAGTTTTAGCTGGCTAATCATCCCACTTCTAAAAGTTGAATATTGGCTCATTTGCTAAAGGCTCCCTTTTTGAAGTAGACTTAGTCTGAACCCTTAGATTTGAGGCTCATAGCTCTTAGTAGACTCGACCTGAACTCTCAGATTTGATGCTCATAGCTCTTTGCAGACTCGATCTTAACTCTTAGATTTGAGGCTCATAGCTCTTTGCAGACTCATCTGAACTATCAGACTTGAGGCTCTTAGGCGCTTTACAAAGCTCTTGCATAGTAACTCTCTCCAAGTAATCGGCCGACAAGCTCACGCACTTGTTTGGCCTCGGGTAGACTCGAACCCAATCACCTCAGAGCTACTACTCTGTACTCCGTGACTTCGATCGTATCATCCAAGGGAAGCAAACTCGACACAAGCATCGAGGGAGGCATCTTATCGCTACTAAAGAACCCATGTTAAACAATAAGGGCCTTCCCTTCTCCTCTATTGTAAAATATTAATTATTAGTTTGTAATAAGCCAATCTTATAAACACAAACGACCCCACGTAGGGAAGTCAATTTTTACACCCAACATGCTTATCTTTGATCGTGTTTTTAAAACTAATCATTTACTGGTAGTCATATCCCCAAATAAATTTGCTTGCAGAGTCATACCGCATATAGGAAAAAGAAAAATATCAATTTTAATTTTTTTACTTACGCTGTTGTAACTAATTATCATATATATACCTTTTGTCAGTTATAGTGATTTCTCTCATCTTATCTGGCTTATTATATCTCGTAACATAGTTGATAAATAACTTCACTTTTGTTTTTATTGTAAGATTATTTATATATAATTTTATATTAAGTTTATGATTTATTTTGTATTTCAAGAATAAAGTATGAAAAATTATAAATACAAACTAATTTTTCTTTTATCTTTCACGATGAATGCTTTTTTTAATTAGGACAAAATTATACCTTTCGTCAATGCCAATTCAAGCAAATTTATGAAATTTTTTGTATTTTTGGTTTATTTACTTCACTTCTCTATTTGAAATAAAAACAAATTGATTTTTTAAAAGGATACCTCTAAACATTCTGATAGTTTTTTCATGCAAAATTCATTGTATTTTTTTACTCAATAAATATTATCAATATCAGAGATGAATGTTTATACATTATACTCAATTAATGCTAACTTATTATATTACAGTCTTTTGTTAGTTTTATACAATTTAGTATTATATCAATTAATATTATTACTAAAATTATATGTAGTTCCTTAAATTTATACAGTAACATTAATTTTTAATCTATCATATATTTTTTAAAATTTTACTCCTTAACTAGATAGTTTTAATCTATCGTAATTGTTATTTTTTACCAGCGTCAACTTAGACTACTTTAAGATGCTGAAATGAGATAAACTTTAAATTGAAACTTAAATTTATATATCTTAATGAAATTTATATATCTTAATGAAGTAATATCAAACATTTAATCTTTTCTTTGCCAAATTTCAACCTTTTGTGATTTTAAACTTTGGAGGGTGTGTTTTGTAATTTTTTAACTACAATATTTTTTTTTGAAAATTTTAAAGTTTATGTTGGATGCTTGTAATTTTTATATTTTATGAGTTGGTGGTGAGTTTTCAAATGTTAAGATATGTCTTTCAACTCTAAAATTTTCAGCGTGTTTTTTACAATTACTAAAACTTTGAGTTGTTTTAAATTTTGAGCGTGTATAAATTTAAATTTTTAGAAGTCTGCTGATAATTTTTAGATTTGATGTCTATTGGTTATAAGTAGGAATTTTGTGATTTTTAAATTTTGAGGGAATTTTTGTAGTTTATGTAACTTTGAGGTTATTTATTACAAATTTTAAGTTTTTAAGTGCCTAATGGTAATCCCTAAAATCTATCTATGTTATTTGCAAGTTTTGAAGTCACTGAATTTAGGGTGCTTTTTCTAATTTAAACTTTTAAGGTTGTTTCTACAATTTTAGAAATATTAAGGGTGTAATTGTAATTTTTAAATTCCTTAGGAGCTAGTTTTAATTTTTAGATTCATGTTTGTTGTTTTAAGTTTTGAAAGTCAATGTGTTTTGGGTAAATTTAAACTTTTAAAGATATTTTGTGTAATTTTTGAATTAAATCTTAATCTTATTTTTTTTAAATTGCAGCTATAGGTAGTTCATGTGGGGTTAATATAGGATATAATTAGTATTTAGATAGATTAAGATTTAAATAAAAAATTTAAAAATATTTCACATAGTTCGTTAATCTTTTTTTTAATTGTTGAGCTATAAATAGTTCATGTGGGATTAGATAAGATATGATTAGAATTAGAATAGATTAACTTTAAATATAATATTCAAAAAAAAGATAAAGGTAACATTGACCATAGAAAGATTTTTTCCGAACGCGTGTTTTTAAAGGGAATATGATATTCAAAATTTTCAACTTCCCCTATATTCTCTTTTTAGTTAACACTCCATCAAATATTATATATTAACCCTACGTATTGTTAATTCGCAAATTATTTATAAGTCTCAAATCATCTCCATTCTCAAGTTATATATCCTGATTTTAAATTTTCAATTCATCATCTAATTTCTATGATCATTGTGCTCATAGTGAATGGCCAACATATTATTATTGTGTAGGAAAAATGAGGGAATTGCGACGAACCACATTACGATGCGAAACATTTTTATGCGACCCAAACACGTACAAGTTGGACGTGTTGAATAGAAACTAGCACGTGCGGTAGCTGGCTACGATGTCTCCCTCACGCGAACGTTGGATGCCTCACATGACTAGGCAGTCCAAACACGTGCAATACGGACCACACGTCCCGAACACCGTGCATGCTGGCGAGCTGCACGTATATAAGGGACTGTTTGGTTGTATGTTTTTACCATGTAAAAGTATGAAAAGTGTAAAAAAATAGGTCCCAACGTTAGCTTTTATTACTTTTAATTGTTTGTTTGTAATTGTGAAAATAATGTAAAGTAATTTCATATGCTGATGTGGCTTGTAAAGTGATTCCATTATAAAGAGACATGATTTTAGGAGAAAGCTGACATTGAAGTCAGGAAAAATAATAAAAAATAATTCCAACCAATATGATCTTGAGTAGGGACAACTTTTTACACTTTCCAAACAAACAATTAAAGTTACATTTTCAAACCAAACAAGCAATTTATGATTCCAATAAAATCAAAAACAAAGAAAAGTATAAAAGTGAAAATGATGAGGTGGACAACAACTTTTCAAGTTGTGTTATAAATACACAACTTTACCAACACCAACCAAACAGCCCCTAAGTCGTATGTTTTTACCATGTAAAAGAATGAAAAATATAAAAAAGTGGGTCCCAATGTCAGCTTTCATCACTTTACATTGTTTGTTTAAATTCTCTTTTACATGAAAAGTTTACACCTTTTGATGAGATGTCACCGAAAGCAAAATCACCAAAATTAGGAGTGATTTTGTTGGAAAGCTGACACAATGTCATAAATGTGTCCAAAATAATAATAAAAAAGTTAAAACATTGTAGAAAGTGGTGAGGTGGATAACCACTTTCCATTTTGTGTCATAAATACTCTAGTTTAGATTATACTATCCAAACAATATACTACTATTATTTTAGGATTCACAAAGATTCCTAACCAAACAATGTAAATACTCGAATGGAAAGTGGTAAGGTGGATAACAATTTTCTATTTTGTGTCATAAATACTCTAGTTTTCTAAAGGCATCCAAACAACCCCTAAATAGAAGCATAAAATATTAAATTCTCTCTTGCCATCCCACGTGAGTGGGTGCATACTAGCATTTAAATGCCTTATTGTTTCACCATTCTTATAGAAAAATACTCTAAGATGTAAAAAATTATTTTAATATTCTAAGTTGTAAAAAAATAATATTTTAATATCTTAAGCATAAAAAATGACACGTTACTAAATTCTCTTAGTTACATGTAAGAATATTTCTAGAAATATTTCTATGTGATTAGTCAATGACAATTTTGTAATTGTATTGACCTTATTTATTGTCACATTTATCATTATGCACACCCTCCATCTTTTTTATTAATTTTTATAGAGAGGTATTTTTTTCATAATGGGTTTTTTTAACTGTGTTAATTTACCATATTTTAACGGTGGACAACTTAAAGTATTTATGTTCTACTTTTTATAATTTAGAGCATTTAAGTGTAAAGATGATGAAACAATAGGATATTTAAGTGTCAAATTGCCTTCACTTTTCTTCTTTTAAACAAAGAAACTAGCTAGAGCATGTTTGACAACTTGGTCAAAGTGAATTATAATTTATTTTTTAGATTATAATTCTTTTTTTTATGTTTGATTGAATGGAATATTTTGGATTGTAATTCCTAGCTTATTTTTGGTGAATAATAATTCATATGATTCATGTGTTTGACCGATAAAAGACAAAAAAAATCATCATCTTTACATCTCATTCTTTCTCCTTCTCCCCTCCTACTTTTAAGGATGATTTTGTCATTGTATCTAATTAAGTACCAACTTAGTATATTTTTTTACTCTGACAATAACAAGTTATATTAACTGGTTGACGGCGACCAAGATGCCTTTGTTTGCCCCTAAGTGAAATTTTCGAAGATCACCTCATATGACAAGTTATGTGCATCTACGTGGTTTAATTGGGCTCATGTAGCTAAGGATTAGCGGGATCTTAACTAGTTGTTATGAGAAACCCCATATTCCCCTTTCTCTCTTTTCCATCTATTCTATGTTCATGTGAGGGTCGAAAAAACCTCCCTCTTGGATTTTTATCAGTTATAAAAGTGTAATACTAGCACTCATACTATATATATATAGAACTTCACTCCTAATCTCTTCGCTATATCATCACTCCATATATAATTTTATCCTATTATGCCCTTGTTTACTTCTTCCCATCCATACTTGAAGCTGACTTTGAGCAAGTGCTTGAGGTTGAAGAATTCATCCCGAGCTAACCCAATAGGAGGAAGACAAATACTCAATTTGATCCCCATCATTTTTAGCCCTAACTTAAATAATAATAATAAACTCTTTTCAGTTCAAGTGATAAGCCTAAATACCTACCACAAAAAAAGTCACATCAACATCACATGACGAGTCATGTGATGTTTAATCGTCAGAAATGTGGGTCCGAGCAAAAAATAGGTCTTGTTGTCACTGTGTCCCACTTTATATACCTCATTGTTGTCAGAGTAAGAAAATATACCAAGTTACCGATTGTTGATGTTAGATATCACACAGCAAAATAGAGTCATGGAGTTTACAAGGGGCTACTTTCTTCTTTGACTTTATGTCTGATTCTAGACTTAAGATGATTAGGTAATCTGCACACAAAGAGTCGTAAGAGGCTGTGGATAAATTCTCCCATGGTACCTCCGATGATCAAGTCAGTTGATGAACTTGAGCTTGAGGGGAATAACAGAACTGTGTGTTCTTGTTTTTGTGTAGTGCGTGCTCTTGGGGGTTTTAATTGCGAACCTCTGGTTATAGTGAATAACATTTGTAAAGAGGATGTCAATGGAATATTGGTCACTACGGCCATACAAATGGCGGTGACAAAATGTGAGCTGGAAGGTGAGTCATCCTTTGCTCTACATGTGTCGGCTAGCGACAGGAGGAAGATCACTTCGGCCTTGATTTGAGGAGCGATCGATGGGATGTGGGTTGATAAGCGGCGTGATGACGCATGGTCTTTGAGTAGACATGATATAACTTGTTGTCACGATGGATAAGCTTTGGCGAAGTTATCTTCTAACTTCACTGAGAAGCAATGTTCCTCATGATGGGACTCGTGAGGAGAATCGACTCATCTGAGTGATGACTCGAGGAGTGGCAAATCGTCCCATCTTTCGAGTCAACATGGAGGAGTATTGACTCGACTGGGCCGACTAGGCTCTTGGCGAGTTGTCTGCTGCAAGAGGGTCGACTAGTATCGCCGTTCGTGTTGACATTGATGAATGTCGACTCGTCTGGTCGGCTGAGTCAGACTGCTAACTAATCTCTAGCTATCTCTCCCATCGGTCGGGATGTCGACTCGTCTGGGAGGTCAGAATGGCACGTGTCGATTAGCACCGCTTCTCGTGTCGACACTGGGGTATCGACTTATCTGGCTAGATGGAGATGGCATCAGATCATATATTTGGAAACAGTTGTATCCCATAACAGTTGGCTCATTTCATTTGGAGTCGGCTTTTGCTGAGTCCAAGTGAAATGAATAAAACTCTAGCTGAAGTTAGGGCTACTGATTGCTTGTAGCATTGGTCTGATCGAGCAAACCAAGTGGCAATTCTTGAGTTGATCATGTTGTGTCAACCAGAGTTGTGAGTCGGCTTTACAACTTGCTCATATTGCGTCTATTGTAGGCAAGATGCTCGGGTCTCGTGTCGACGAAGACTAACAAGTTGAAGTTCTTTAAGCCTTTTTGTTGAAGATAACCGGGCAATTGAAATCCATGCCTTGGGTTTACTCATGATGATACCAAGGTCTTAATGATAGAATGATGGTTCTGAGGCTAGGTCTCACGTTGGACCTAAGTCTTCATAATCCTCGTATGGCCGAGGGGTGACTGTAGGAGTCGACCATAGAGTTGTGCTTTGGGCTTACCCTGAAAAAGAACCAAGGTCTTGACTATGATGATCGATGAGAGCCGGAGGAATCGATCATATGTTATATCTTGGGCTTACCTTGATAAAGAGCCAAGGGCTTTTGACACGTCATTCCAGAGGTTAGGTCGCCTAGGACTTATTTTGGTGCCTAGGACTTCACCATGATGGTTGATGAGAGTTAGAGGATCCAACCACATGCTGTGCCTTGGGCTTACCCTGATAAAGAGCCAAGGGCTTGGAATTCGACTGAGAAGTCGAATGCCTAGAACTGTAAGGAGAGTTGACTAGGGTTTTCCCTCCCCTATAGCCGAGAGACGACTATGAGAGTCGGCCAAATGATTATGTCTTGGGTTTATTCCTGATAAAGAACCAATGGCTTGCTCCAGAG
Source organism: Asparagus kiusianus (assembly GCA_022839385.1). Taxonomy (NCBI): domain Eukaryota; kingdom Viridiplantae; phylum Streptophyta; class Magnoliopsida; order Asparagales; family Asparagaceae; genus Asparagus; species Asparagus kiusianus. The sequence continues at coordinate 72,449 of BQKN01056802.1, read as the reverse complement.
TGCCTAAGGCACGGCTAAAGAGGACTCTATGGCCCTGGCTTCCACCTTGCAGGCTCGAGCATCTTCCATGTCCATGTATCCATGGACTCTGGCCATCAATTGCTCATAATTAGCGACTAACTTCTTAGTTAAAGAGTCGGCCAATGCATTACTCTGTAGGCCTGCTACGAGTGCTGACATGGCGACTGCGCTTCAAGGGTCATTGACTTCCAACCTCTTAGCTTGGAATCTTTTGAAGTAGGTCCGAAGGCTCTCTTCTGGTCCCTGCCTTATTTGGATCAGCACATGAGGGGGAAGCTCCCGCTTGGCGTCAGCTAGGAAATGGTGGATGAACTTTCGGCTAAGTTGTTAAAAGTTTTTGATTGATCTCTTCTCGAGAGTGTTCCTCCAGAGCTTAGCACTCCCTGAAAGAGTGATAGGAAAGCATTGACAAAGGATTGCTTCTGATGCTTGGAGCATACTCATCACATCATAGTATTTCTGAACATGCTCGTAGGGGTCTCCCTCGCCCTTGTATGTATCCATATGAGGCATCTTGAACTTCTCACATGGAACATTCATAAGGTCGTCTGAAAGGGAGTTGTTACTCCTGAAGATGCTTGCAACCGGTCTGGCGACTCGATCATATCCAAAGGCTCTAATGGAAGGACTTTCGATAGTGAGTTCCTGATGAGGAAAGAGACATCGGCGAGTTGACCGATGGGATGTAAAATTTGCTTGTTGTGGCTATGGAAGCCGGTTGAAAAGCTCACTAATGAAGGTAGCAAATTGCTCTTGGCAAGATTGATGAATCATATGAGCTGTTGATTCAAGCTGGGCTTGAGTAGCTAGCTCTGATGAGGTCCTTTAGGACGAGATCACTCAGCTCTATCTTCAGAACTAGGCATGTTCTCTCAAAAAGAAAGAGGGCCCACGGTGGGTACCAAACTGTTGATGTTATATCACACAGCAAAAGAGAGTCACGGAGTTTACAAGGGGCTTCTTTCTTCTTTGACTTTATGTCTGATTCTGGACTTAAGATGATTAGGCAATCTGTACACAAAGAGTCGTAAGAGGGTGTGGATAAATTCTCCCGTGGTACTTTCGATGATCAAGTGAGTTGATGAACTTGAGCTTGATGGGAATAACAGAACTGTATGTTCTTGTTTTTGTGTAGTGCGTGCTCTTAGGGGTTTTAATTGCGAACCTCTGGCTATAGTGTATAACATCTGTATATAAAGAGGATGTCAATGACATATTGGTCACTACGGCCATGTAAATGGCGGTGACAAAGTGTAAGCTGGAAGGTGAGTCATCCTTTGCTCTACATGTGTCGGCTGGCGACAGGAGAAAGATTACTTAGGCCTCGATTTGAGAAGCGATCGATGGCACGTGGGTTGATAAGCGGCGTGATGACGCATGGTCTTTGAGTAGACATTATATGACTTGTTGTCGGGATGGATAAGCTTTGGCGAAGTTATCTTCTAGCTTCGCTGAGAAGTAATGTCCCTCATGATGAGACTCGCTAGGAGAGTTGACTCGTCTGAGTGATGACTCGAGGAGTGGCGACTCGTCCCGTCTTTCGAGTCGACATGGTGGAGTATCGACTTGACTGGGCCGGCTAGGATCTTGATGAGTTGCCTGCTGCGAGAGGGCCGACTAGTACCACCTTTCGTGTTGATATTGATGAATGTCGACTCGTCTGGTCGGCTGAGTCGGACTGCTAGCTGATCTCTGGCTAACTCTCCCGTCGATCGAGATGTCGACTCGTCTAGGAGGTCAGGATGGAGCGTGTCGATTAGCATCGCTTTTCGTGTCGACACTGGGGTGTCGACTTGTCTAGCTGGATGGAGATGGCATCAGATCATATATTTGAAAACAGTTGTATCCTAACACCGGTCTAGTAATTTTGCCAATTATAAATAATATACTAGTTTGATAATTTTGCCAATTATAAATTACCCTCTTTATTAAACATAGAAATTTTAATCCCAACAGACTATAATCCAAAGTTTCCAAACATCCTCTTTTATTTATTTATAAAAGGGTAATATACTATACTGGCCTAAAAAGTGACATTTATTTATTATTTTTGCCTAAAAGGCGACGCATGGACCTTTCTGATTGCCTGAGTCAATTTTTAAGCGAAAGCTTCGAGGGATTATTTTTTTATTATATATACCTCTAAAAGCTCTGTTTTTAGATTTACTCGCTCAAGTTCTAAATTTTATAAACAACGCCCCCCCCGCCCCCCTTTAACTCTCACCATCTCCTCCCTCCTCTTTCCCATCATCTCCATTTTAGCCATTTATTATCTCCTCCCTCCTCTTTCCCATCATCTCCATTTTAGCCATTTATTACAATGCACAAACGGAAAAATGAATAACTGAAAGAAAAGAATGTGTAGATTTATGGAGAAAGTAATGATATCATTTAATTTATTAGGAAAAATGCAAAGTGTACTATACATTTTGTACTACTTTGGCATTACCGCTCACAAAAGTGTGGCTCCTCACTTGAAAATTGTAATGATGACTAGTCATTGCCCTTCCCTTTTATGAGTGATAGTGTTAAAGTAGTGCGTAGTGTACAGTACACTTATCACTACTCATTTATTAGAGAGTCAGTGGCAATGTAACTGGGGGTAAAAAATCTAGTCATTAGCAACTTTTAAAAGCACATCCCACAACATTTTCAAAACGTTCCTATAGTGAGCTTCAACGTTTTCTACAAACACATAATTCTGCGTTTCTTAGAAACGTTCTTCTACAAACAATGGGCCTTGATGCCCACTTTTGTAGCAAAATCTTTGGGACCTGGCGCGTTGACTCACATGATATGCGTGTGGACGTGAAGCACTTGCTATGCAGGTGAAGCACCTGCTATGCATATATAGAAATATAAATACATTAAAATATTGATATCATACACACATTATCATCAAAATAAATAAATAAAGGACCAGATAATGAGCTCCAAAAGTCTGCCAATTAATGCTCATATCTATTAACTATCCCTTCATATACGGAACGAAATATTTACTTTTTTTACCATCTTCAGCATCCCGGTTAAGCTCTCATTTTTGTGATTTTTCTGCTTCATTGTGATCAGTTTTTATTCAAAACTTCTTGCTCGAATTCATCTTGCTCTCTTCTTGCTGATCGAACTCTTCTTTTTATTGCAATGAAGCCGCTCATTCATTCGCTCTCATAACTTCCATTTTATCATCCTCCTCGAAATTTGCAACCATTAACGTCACCTAGGTAGCTCAGTGTCAATATGTTCGTCTTCAGCATCAAAGAAGGCACATAATCACTTCATCATGACCGACTTTGAATCTTAACCTAAAAATTCAAATTAGGAGCATGACATATAATATGAGGAAAGAGCGTGACGCAAACAAAGGTGAATCAATGCATGTAAGTTTATGACGTATAAAATAAGGAAAGGGTTCGACATGTACAAATTAAGGTGGATTAGAACAACATATACAATTAGTTTATGTAGGTCTATGCAACAATGTGACATGTATAATGGTGAACTGATCATATGACCTATAGGACTCCTGCAACCCCTTCACATTCTACAACAGATTCTAGAGTCCATCTTTATGGACACCATAGAATGGCTATATCGCTAAGCAGAGGCTACTTGATGATGTTCGTTGTCGTCGAATGATTAACCAAATAGGCTAGTTTCGTCAAGCATTAGATATGCGAAGGCATTCTTCTAGGTAAAGGGACCTCATTTTTACAAGCCAAGACAATCAAATAAAGATAGTGGGATTATACCAGTTTATATACTCTATTTTCACTCATTTGATATGCGTCAATCCTTGTCAGCAGGAAAAGAGCTATCTCCAACATAGTAGAGACTCTATATATATCGCCTGCAAATCCAATGCAAATAATCTTTAGAATAAGTTCAGTTAGGACATTAAAGTACATTAAATTAGAGCATATGAAAACATACATTTGCAGCCAAGGTTAGTATCAAGGGCATGCCAATTAAACCTTTTTCATATCTTCCTTGGCAAGAGACCGTATGAACCGTCATTTATCGTGACGTATTCACTCAGATGCTTTGAAAAATAGTGATCTACGACTTTGCACTTAACATAATTTTGACCAATTAAAAGGGCTAGTTTTATCTACAAAACAGAAACATGCAGTTCATATGCTAATTAATGAGGAAAAAAGAAAACCCAAATAGACAAATAAAAAACGTTACAAATTATGAGAATATTAAACATGAAAAATATCATTTGAAGAAACATGATGGCTGGGAAGACACAAGTCCATATCAAAAGAAACCAGAAGTCTGCGAAGGGAGACCTACGCTAAAAACTCCGTGATGCTTAGGGGCTGTTTGGTTCGTTTACGTCACTTTCCATAGATGATTTTCCTTCACTTTCTTGTGTTTCCTTCACTTTCCTGAAAAATGTTTCTTGTGTTTGTTTCGCCCAAAAATATGTAGTGAAAGTACTTTACATCATTTTCTAGTGTTTGGTTCAACTTGAAAAAAGAAGAAAATATGTAGTGAAAGTACTTTACATCATTTTCTAGTGTTTGGTTCAAACTAAAAAATTAAGAAAACTTGATTGTGGTCACCATGGTAAGATTACCACCCAACAATATAGTTGTGCTCAGAAAAGGCCATTATTTCATTATCTGCCTCGCCATAAAGTTTATAAAACAATGTTGGCTGCAATATATTGTAATATATTGTTGCTATAAACTTTGACTGCATATCTTAAAAATAGCCCATCATCATAACACAAAATATGCATACCAACCAAAAGCCAACCAAGAGCTGAAACCAAGGCCGAGAGCAGGTTGAAACCATGCACTGAATTAAAACAAAGGCCAAGCATCAACATGAAACCAAAGGCCAAGCATAGCTGACCAACAACAAATAATAGTACCAAGAGCTGGAACCAAGGCAGAGAGTGCAATAAACCTGCACAAAATGTAAATAAGGGCCAAGCATCAACTGAATCCGAAGGCCATCATCATAGCTGACCAACAACAGGACAAGCAAGAGCTGCAAGAGGCCAACACAACCAAACCCCAAGCAACAAGCTG
>BQKN01056802.1:19599-63977 GCA_022839385.1 Asparagus kiusianus | reverse complement strand
CAATTTTCTCAAGAACAGCGATCGTCAGGCCAAATCCCCAAATCAACTGCAAGAACAAGAACAACGATCGTCAGGCCAAATCCCCAAATCAACCGCAAATCAACCGCAAATCAACCACAAGAACAATAACAGCGTTTAGGGTTTTTTACCTGAGTAGCGCCCAATTTTCTCAAGAACAGCGATCGTCAGGCCAAATCCCCAAATCAACCGCAAGAACAAGAACAGCGATCGTCAGGCCAAATTCCCAAATCAACCGCAAGAACAAGAACAGCGATCGTCAGGCCAAATCCCCAAATCAACCACAAGATCAAGCACAGCGACCTTTCAAAATGCCAAATCAACCACAAGCTCTCAAGAACAGCGATCTCCTTTAAATCCCCAAATCCACCGCAAGATCTCAACAACAACAAACTCAAGATCGCAAGAGATCAAAACGGAGGAAGATCGAGAGCTGAAGGAGCAAAAAGCCGTGCGAAGAGCAGGTGGCGGGAGAAGATGGAGGGAAGGAACGGCGCGGTGATCAGAAACCTAGGGTGAAAGGGGAGCGGAGGGGGGGAAACGAGATTTGATCACTTTCCACCAAAATCGGGGGTTTTGGAATGGAAAATAACTTTCAGCAAATCGCCACTTTCAGCCCCCTTTTCTTTCGCCGCTCAAAACGAACCAAACATCCGTAAATGAAGAAAACTGACAAATTTTTCGTCGTTAGTTTTCAAAATGGGCTTTTACGTTACTTTCAGCTCAAATTTGAGCGAAACAAATAGCCCCTTAATGTAGAACATCAAGAAACCGTAGAGCTGGACATATAATATCATAATATCTATCCTAGCATTAATTACTGATTGTCTATCCCATGTCTAGTCAAAACTGAAATCAGTATCATGTGCATTGTCACCATCATAATCTTACATTTCTACATATTCTCCGGACCAATATATTGCAAAGGATTAGCAAAGAATTAGCAGCATAGTTGCATAAAAACCAGGCACAATACGTATATGACACATTCTAAAATTCTACTAGTATTGAAATTAATTTATGGCCTCGGTTTGGCATTAATCCGATTACATCTATCCTTCGACAATTCAAAAAATTAAAAATTTAGTCCGGTCGATAATGACTGATGATCACTTTCACAGTAAGCATTAGAAAAATTTAGTCCTAGTGAGAGGAGTTCGAAATCACTTGCCTGATTCTTAAACCCAACAGGCAAAGTGAAAATTTTAAAGTTTCCGAAACAAAATGCCGTTTAAAGTTAACTAATTCAGAAGCCTTTCTACATTAATTATGACCTAAAAATGTAATAGAAACGTCGTCCACAATTATATCCATCCACTGAGAAACACTTATTCCGCATCATGACCAATCAAAAGTAGAGAGGTGATCAATAAAAATGTTCTCAAAAAAAAAAAGTTAAAGATCTCAAGGTACTACCAAAATATTGAACATCGATCACAAACAATCATGATATGCATATTGAGACCGTGAATTGCTTTGACCCTAAACGATAAAGCACGATGCCTTCTACGTACACTGGTCAAATGACCTGATTCCTAAATCTGAAATCTAACTGCGACGGACTGATCGGAGGCCACCGAGCAAAAACAAAATTAATTTGATGGCCCATCTCAATTATATAGATTATCATAAAACTCACTTTAGTTTTCAGGTTTTATTAGAAAACCCCTTCAAGTTTGAGATTTTTATCAAAAATTTCCCTAATTTTAGGGAGGTCTTCTGATTAATATTTTTATTCGAAATCTCTACTGATTTAGGGAGGTTTTATTATGAAATCTCTAAGTTAAAGGAGGATTTCTGATAACCCCTAAACTTTAAGGCAATTTTTTGATACTTTGAAAGTTAACGGGGGTTTTAATGATAATCATACAAAGTTAAGAAGGGAGTTTTTATGATGCTTAGCCTTCATGTTTCTCTCTTTACCTAACCCAACATTTTATACATATTAATGGGGGCAGGATTTAAAAAAAAAAAAAATCCTTTCACGCTATCAATTTCGATTAAACGCTATACTCAATTAGAATTAGCCAAAATAATATGTTTCAAGTTTCAACTTTATATACAAATGACCCTAAACAGCTTTTTTCTATTTTTATTTTTTAATTTATTATTATTTTTTTTTATTTTTTTGGGCCAATAGTGGGCGGCAGGGGTTCATATATTGGCCCGTAAGGAAAAGAAAACAGACGTTTCGGCCACCGGTTGTCAACACAACTATTTAGCATCAATTTCTCAGTTTTTTAATATGCTTGGATCCTTTATAAGAAGATGGTATCAGAAACAACCTGGGCCTGGCTCTCATATTTATTTGGGCTTGTTTTATTTTATGCTTCATTCGCGATTTTTGTTCCTCCTAAATTAACAAAGACCAACTAATTTTGAGAAGAGAATCTGAGAGTGGATGGAGATCTCTACAAGAAGAAGCTCGTATTCTTCGTTCTCTCTTCACTCTTGCAATTTATTATCCAAAATAAACTTATGTCACTCGTTGTAGAAAAAATTCTCATACATAATAAAGGTGGAAATTAATTGTAAAAACTTGTCAAAATCAAGAGGCGCCATGTGTTTTCATGATTATTTACAGTAAAATTTAGGATTTTTCGCTGGAGGAAACGTGTCGAACTTTCCTACATCTAAAAATCATATCCCATAGAGGAACCCCTATAGTAATTTTTTTCACCTGACCAGTTAAAAAAAAGGAATAAAAGAGGAAGAAGAAGATAACTTTCTTTTAAATCCATTGGGCTCTAGCCCAACTCTTGTCCACACTGAAGGCTCCAGCCTGTTTTAATCAATTCAGTTACAAGTCTGTGATAACTCAGCCCATTACTAAATCCCACCCAACTAAACGGACGTTCTCGTAAAATTATCTCGACTCGCTGTTGCTTCAAAAAATTATCAATATAATTATCTTGGTGGTTATGTTCTTTAGAAATATATGATTGCTTCTTCTTTTTTTCTCTTTTTCTTCTCTTGTTGTTGCCCTTGTCCTGAGATTGATTTTCTTTGTCAAAGTATATTCATGACCTATTTTTTAAAAAATAAGATTAGATGATTTTTAGTATAATTAAAAATAAATATATTATTACGATAAGTCAAAATAAAAAAAATGGTAATATAAAAAAGAAATATCCAAATCAACAACCACCACCACCACCACCAAACCTTTATCCCAAATGTTTGGGGTCGGCTACATGAATCCTATTTTTCCATTCCATTATGTTATGTGTCGTCTCCTCCGTTAAGTTAGTCTTAATCATATCCTTCTTAATTGCTTCTAACCAAATCATTCAAAGTCTACCTTTAGATCTCCTAGCCCCCATTTACTCTAATATTATTGTTTTTCCTAATCGCTACATTAAGAGGTCTCTATTGTACATGACCAAAACATCTTAATATATTCTTTCTCATTTTATCCTAAAAAGGTGTAACCTCTAATTCACTACAGATGCACTCATTTCTTATCCTATCTTTTAATGTATACCCACAAGACCATCGTAATATTCTCATTTTTGCTACACTCATTTTTTGAACACGTTGTTTTTAATTACCCAACACTTTGACTCATAAAGCATTGTTGGTCTTATAACCGTTCTATAGAATCTTCCCTCTAGTTTCATTAATATTCTACGATTACATAAGACACCCGAAGCACTCCTCCATTTCAACCATCCCGATTTAATTCGATACACAACATCATCCTCTATCTCACCGTCATGCCTAATGATTGATCCTAAATAGCAAAAATGATTAGTTTTAGATATTTCTTGGCCTATCAGTATGAACCATAGTCTCTCTTCCTTTCTTAACTTTACTAAAAATACACTCCATATATTCTGTTTTTATTCTACTAATTCTACGACCTTTAGATATAAGAGCTTGTCTTCATCTTTCTACTCTAGAAATAATGTCTATTATACTTTCATCAACTAATACTATATCATCGGCAAATAGCATACACTATAGAACTTTATCCTGAATGTGCTTAGTAAGTTGGTCCGTAACCAATGCAAAAAAATAAGGACTTAAAACTGACCCTTGGTGTAAACCTATAGTAATATGAAAGAGTTTAGCCTCTCATTCATTAGTTCTTATCATACATATCTTTAATCACATTAATATATATACAAGATACATGTTTCTTTTCTAAACACCCACCACATTACATCTCTAGGCACTCTATCATATGTTTTTTCTAGATCGATAAAAAAACCCTATGTAGATCCTTTCTCTTCTTTCTATATCTCTCCATCAACCGTCTCAAATATGTATAAGTTCCATAGCTGACCTCCCAGGCATAAAACCAAATTGATTTTCAGATATGCTTGTCTCTTTTCTTAGTCTTTGTTCAATTACCCTCTCCCAACGTTTCATAGTATGACTCATGAGTTTTATACCTCGATAATTTGAACAACTTTGTATATCCTCTTTATTCTTATATATCATTATCAAAGTACTAATCTTCCACTCATTCGACATCCTTTTCGTCTCGATAATCTTATTAAATAGTTTAGTTAACAATCTTGAGCCTATATCTCCAAGATATTTCCAAACTTCAATTGGGATATTGTTCGGTCCTACGGCTCTTTCATTTTTCATTTTTTTAGCTAAATACTCATATTGGTATTTTAATTCAACCCCATTTACCAACAAGGTATTTTAATTAGGAAATTCGGCGATAAGACATTTTAATTGAATAAAATTACCATTTAGGTCCTTTTTCTCGTCGGCGGCCACTTTTCCGGCGAGAACTCATCACGTGCGTTGCACGTGGGGGCTTAATCTGTGTTTAAGGTGTGTTTTCTGACGTGGCAGGGAATTAACCCTCTACTGTTCATCATCCCCCCGCCTCTCTCTCTCTCGTTTTCTCCTTCCCGAACCCATGTCCACCGCCGCCTCAACCCACTCTCCTCTCTCTCCTCTCTTCCACCCAAACAGCCACCACGCCCAAGCCTTGCAGCCCCATCGCCACCACCGCCTGAGTTTGTGTTGGGGAGCTCAAGAGGAATGAGAGAGAGAGAGGTAATGGAGTTTTTTTTTGTTTCTTGCATCAGATGAGTCGGAGCTCTCCCAGACCTCAACCCCCTCCGTCCCCTCCCTGCTCAAAAACAGCCGATCCCCCCCGCACTCCATCATCTTTATCCTCCCCCTCCTCACATCCTCCTCCTTGTCCACCATGTTCTTCCTGTATCTCCTCCTCTCCTCCTCCTCTCCCCCTCCCCGTCCTGCTCCAGTCGCGACCAAACCTCGAGCCCGTTCTCCTTGTTCACAAACACCTGCTTCTTGTAGCAATGCACCATGCTCCCCCCTCCCCCTCCGTCGCTCCTCAGCTCCCCGCTGCTCCTGACATCCTCCAGATACACCCAGGGGTCCTTTCCCAGCATCCTCATGTCGGCCACCGCCACGTCCCCAGACTTCCAGCAAACCTTGTAGACCTTCATCTGCTGGGCATCAACATCGGCGTCGGTGAAGGAGTCTCCAAACCTGCTGCTGGACATCAACATCGGCGTCGGGAATGGAGGGATCCGACGACGGCGATCTCGGGCCAGAGGCGGCGGAGGGAGGTGAGGGAGTCGAGGTGGGTGCGGGCGGTGGAGAAAACGAGAGAGCGAGAGGCGGGGGGATGATGAACAGTAGAGGGTTAATTCCCTGCCACGTCAGAAAACACACCTTAAACACAGATTAAGCCCCCACGTGCAACGCACGTGATGAGTTCTCACCGGAAAAGTGGCCGCCGGCGAGAAAAAGGACCTAAATGGTAATTTTATTCAATTAAAATGTCTTATCACCGAATTTCCTAATTAAAATACCTTGTTGGTAAATGAGGTTGAATTAAAATACCAATATGGATATTTAGCCCATTTTTTAGAGCATCTTTAACCTCGATGATCCTAATTTTTCGATAATATCTATAGTTCCTACCATTCACTATATGGTCAAAATATCTATTTTGCTCACTTGTTTGGTTATTATTAAATAATTGATAAAAGTAACTCCTCCACATCTCTTTTATTTACCCGTCGGTCACTAGAACTCTTTGATCCTCACTTTTAATACATCTAATATTACCCGAATATCTACTCTTCCTTTTTCTAATCTTAGGAAGCTTATAAATATTCAAATAGATAAGTCAATATAAAAATCATAATATTAATTTAACAATGCAGAATCTTCATTATGTGTCTCTTTTAAAAAAAAATTTATTTATTTTTCTATCAATTAAAGATGATACGGTAGAGAGGAATTTGATTAAAGATAGCCAAAATGAGAATTAAGCTTGATTAATTGATATTTGGGATTAACTAAATGAGTGTCAGAGCCTAATTGCAATTAATTAAAATCAATTATATTTAGCAATATATATCTCTATTATTTAAATAATATCATGATAACAAAAAATTAAGAATTTATTTAAATTTAAAAGTGGCCACAATAAAATTAAATTATAAATTAACTCTAATAGTGTTATAATTATAAATTATTTGTCTTTAGTTTAACTTAAAAATTAAGGACAAAAAAGTAACATGACGGAGATTCAGAGATCGTGGATACATAATAAATATTTCAGAGGTACATAGTGTGTATTTTATACTGTATGATTTATAAGAGACATTGTCTAGTTCAATGTATGTGGACTTTAGCTAACAAAATATTGTATTGAGGAACTTAGCATTCATAAGGTAGTCTACAATATTGCAAATCTTACTAAAAATGCTGCAAATCTCGATAAAGAGTGTATACTCTCTGGCATTTTAAGGAAAAAAAGGTTTATATATAATTGGATGATTGAGTACTTTAGAGAAAGAGAGGCAAAAGTCTACATACAGTGTGAAGATATTGATATTTTAAATTGGACGGTGGGAGAGTTAGATAGTTAATGAAGAGGTTGCAGACATTATCTCAATGGATAAGATACAGAAGATGATAGTTAATAAAGTGGTAAAGTAGATTCCATTCATTCTTCCATCAAACCGAAGTATTATCAGTCTCTTTCTGTGAATTCTAAGTCTTTTGCTTCTTGTGGCAACTCAATTTGACCCACAATAAGCGAACAATGGAATGGCACCTTGCCCTTATTTAAAGCCTGGAGGTCTCCTTTTTGCTTGTTGGTTAAGCAATTGTATTTAGAATTTTTTTTCCTAGACCACCTTTAAAATTGGATCCTTCTGCAAAAGTTATCTTTAGGGAAAATTGCTTCTAGCCCCCAACTTCCTTACAAGTATTCCGCCTCACTTCAAGACTTTTTTAACGCTCACAAAACTCCCAAAAGCAAAGTCATAATTCCCTAAGCCCCCAAAACACAAAACTCATGAGTTTAAAACATGTAAAGACCATAATACTCTCTCTCTCTCTCTCTCTCTCTCTCTCTCTCATAATATAACTGTGATGATTTGAAATGAGTTTTTTTTGGGGGGTGGGAGGGGGGGGGGGGGATTCTAGTTCCCTCCAAATTTTTCCAACGGCGTCGACGTCGGGGTTTTCGTCAAAAGTTGCTTTTTCCATTGCTTTCGAACCTGTTACACCGTTTATCAATTATAAGTCTAAACTGGAAGAAATGTCGATCTTTTTATAAGATCTTCCTACAATGAAAAAAATCAAAAACTATAACTTTATCTAACAAAACGCAGTAGTAGTTTATCTCCTGATACTTCGCGTGGGATCTTTGCCTATATCAGGGACGCGTTAGTCCGTGGACCACCGCAGATCAAATCCGGTTGACTGTATAACTACGCTCTTGTTTCACGAATGAAACAATTGCAGCAACGAAAATCACGACCAAGCGGGATTGTGACTCTTCTCGAGATTAAAACAGGGTTTAATCCGGAGGAAGGAGGGGGAGAGGATCTCGAATCTTTCGAAGGGTTTTTCTTTATGAAAAAGTTTGTCAAGATTCGCTGATTCTCCTCTGAAATTCATGGTTGACTGCTCAATTCAACAACACCTCATCCTCTGATTTTCAGATCCTTTCAAATGAAGACCATGGGCTTCTATTTATAGACTTTTGTTGTCATATTTTATGATAAGATAGGTATTATGATGTCTTTTGCAATTTGCAACGATTCAGATATGTTTGGGGGAGCTTCAAATCGATTGAAGAAGTCCTGGAACGAAAGAACACTGATAAAACATCAAAAAAAAAAACACATTTTCGAGAATTTCGACCAGTCGGGACTGTCCGCGATGGCCCAAAACTTGTGCGAGCCACCATTTGGTGGCTCGCACAAGTGCGGGCTACCATTTGGTGGCTCGCACAAGATGCGAGCCACCATTTGGTGGCTCACATGGGTGCGAGCCACCATTTGGTGGCTCGCACTCACATGATCCTCGTGGCTTCTGTTACCTGTCTTTTCAATTTTCGATGGTTTTTTGTTTTATCTGTAGTTGTTTCACTTTCTCTGCAGTTGTTTTCCGCTTTATGTGTGTTCGTTGATTCATCTCCTCGTGCGCGATTCATTTCATGTATTCCACGAACAGTTTATTGAACTTGTGGTTCGCTTCATGCGTTTTGTTGATTTGCAAGCATAAATTCATCGAACGCGCAAAACTTTTAGAGCTGGTTGGCGAGCGTGTGAGCCCGTGGTCTTGTTCTGAACATTTTCGTGACTTTGTTGCGTCAACGATTCATTGTTACATCGCCTTGAGCTGTATTCGAGGCTGATAGGTAGTTTTTGACGCCTACAGATACCCCCTCCAAAGTGTTTCAGCCTTATTTCTTTTATAAAAAAGGTTGTGATACTTTGGACATGATACATATGGTCCGTAATCCCTCAATTACTCTTAGTCTATTCAATTCTTTGTAGAATAGCTAAGATTCGTCCGGTTCTATGTTTATCATCTAACCGTTGTCGAAATTTCGGGTTTAAACTAGTGTGTTTGATGTCTGGATTGGCTCATGTTTGTTTAATTAATCTAGAGGTTTGCCTTGATGAGACAGTGGATGCATTGATTAGCATTGAGTTCTCATCGCTGTTCATTCGGATGACGTTGAATTATGTTGCCCGACGCTTGCGTTCGCTCCTCCCCATGTTGAAACATGCTAGAAAGCTGATTTATAATTATATTCCTTCGTGAATTTTCTTAATCGGTTTGAGTTCAAATATTTGTAGGGAGGCCGCGGGTTATGTAGGCGTCAAAAATTGCTTATGGACATCTAAATACTGTTCAAGACAAAGAAAAGATGGTAAACGTCATTATCTAAGTCATGGGAGATCATACAAGCCCAAAGGAAGCAAAAGGATTTGTGAATCAACACAAAACAATGTGAATTCACAGAACAACGCAAACTGCCACATGTGGGCGCGACTGTGCTGGCCGCCGCGCATAGGCGCGGTAGTGATTGTTGCCGCGCATAGCCACGACAGTAGTTGGTGTCGCGCGAGCTATGGGGAGTTGCCGTGTAAGTTCTAAAACAGTTATGCGATGATTTTTTTAAAGTCCACATGGTGCCATGATAAAAAAGAGACGTGTGCTGACGTGGACAAGCAGTTAAACCATGAAAAAATTGGTTAAAAGTCGTGGGGGGAACGGTTTCAAGCATGATAAAATGTGGCTGGAACTGTTTCTTTAGATGCGGTAGCGTAGACTGACGCGCTAATGGCCGCATCATTGATGGCTATCGCGCCCAAAAAGAATTCCTCTGGTCAGTTATAATGCTTCCATTTCTACTATTGTGCACCCCTATCCCTATAAATACCTTCCTGGACACGAAGTAAAGGACAGAGAGCAGAATATAACAGAGAAGCCTAAGCTTTTTGGTGAATTAGAGCAAGAGAGAGAGAGTCATCATTCCTCACAACTGTTTCCAAAGCTTTTAGTGATTCCTAGAGATCTAAGCTCTGACTTGATCTTTGGAAGAGTGAACATCTTACATCGATAAGATATTCGCTTCAAATTCTTACTTCGATAGATGAAGGAAGAATCCCTTAAGCCCTTCGTAATCTGTGAATCGGTGGTCCACCAGCCAAAGCACTCCCGACACAGGAAAAGTCCCACAAAACAAAAATCGATAAACAATTTTTGTGTTATTTTCTAGAGAGTTATAATTTTCTTTTATTGTGTGAAAGAAGTCTTATAAAAAGACTATTTTCTTTTGAATTTGTTGTAATCGATCGAAGATATAATGAATTCCACAATAGTTTTAACTTTCAAAAAAAATAAACTGGCGACCATAGTGGGATCTAACGGCCTCGTTGCCGAGGCCGTAGTATCACAACCGATCAAGATTGTGATCAATGAAGAGATCGAATATGAGTTCGATCAAGCAAAATTTAAGGAGTATCTGTCATCCTCATCCTCGAAATCTTCCTCGCCTCTTAAATGTAGGAAGATTTCATCTTCCAAGAAGGTTTTCCAATCTTCAACCCCAATAGAGATTATAGGTGAAGATTCCGTTTGTAATATTTCTGCTCTCAATGACCCTGCACCACTTAAGGAGTCATTGAATCACGGTCCACCGGCACTGACGAAGAGGGCTCTTCAGAGACAATGTCAGCGCCGTGCTTGTTAATTGGCTAAGGCCTTAGAACAAACCGATGGGGTTCACTACTATGCGGACCTAGAGAAGCATAAAGTGGTCCAGTTGTCTCAGCGGCAAACTAATCACATTTCTGCACAGCTCACCACGGAAGAATGGACTCTTGTCAAAAGGGCTCGTTCGACCCTCAAAGAGCGCATACAAAAGCGTCAGGCGAAGGCCGCTCGCGCCTGTGCCCTTCGTCAACAGACGCAAAGAAGGAAGAAAGAAATGGTGTATGAGAAATCGCCAAAGAATTGCAAAGTTTGGATTCCCAAAACCAAACATGCACAAAAATTGGAGAAAGGAGATTCATCCTTCGACCGCGACACCAATCCCTACGTGGCACATCTCTTGACCGCGACGCCAACCTCTGTCATGGCGATTCTTCCAACCGTGGCAGTCTCCGCTGCCGCAACACATCTCTTAACCGCGACACTAATCCCTGCCGCGGCCAAGAAGAGGTTCGCAAGATCATCCTTTCGACTCCATCAACGTCCGCTCCTAATCCGTCAGCTACAACTATGTCTGTTCCATCACCAGTAAAGCCATCTGACGATCGAGGCAAAGCTCCGGTAAAAGATCGCCTAGGTCCGATGAAAGAATCCGAGGCAAGTCCTCACACTGGGGTCATAAGTATCCTCCGATCAGAACAAAACCAACCCAAAATGAGAAAATATCAATTCACTCTCGTTTAGGGCCTGTAAAGACTCCATACCCGCAAGGGGGTGGATTTAAGAATTTGACTCTGGATCGCCCAGAGGCAACGACTAGTCGTTCTGTGCATGACAACAAAGTTCAAAAGTAAGAGATAGGTTGCTCAAATCATAATGATGATGAGTTGTACTATCAAAATAATGAATCACAAAAAAGAATTGCTCGAGAAGTGGAGTCTCACTACGCATGCGAAAGACTCATTAAGGCAGTGTTGTCGGAATGTGGTTGCTCTAAAGCTAAACCGACAAGAGTCTCCATATTTCAAAGGCTTTCTACTAGAACGCTGCAACCAAAAGCAAGACGTTTCAATAAAAAAAGATCTGCTGTGCAAGAAGATGAGCTCCCAGAAGTCACTATCAACATGACCAATAGAGGGAAGCAACAGTTAGTCAACCCAACCCTGATTTCTCTTCGGGAGGGAGAGTTGAGCGGGGTCTCTCTCAAAGGATGTCGCGGCCACAACGAAGGGCCAACTGATGTCAAGACTACAAGAAAATGCATGAAGGTCTATCTTTGGACGAGGAACTTTCAGATACCTGTTCTGCAGTTGCCTCGGATGATACAGTAACCAGTGTTGGATGAGTCAGAGAATCATTTGTAATTACACCTGACTAATTAGCTCAGATACTACAGGAGGCGTTATCTAAACAACACGAAAAAATTAGAGCTGAAATCAAAACCGAGATGGAGTTGACGATGCAACAGATGCGAGATTTGCAGGCTCAACAAAACCAACCGGAGTCGAGTCAAAAGGTTGAATCTAGCCAGCGTAATGCCATACCTGTACGTATAACCGAGGTTGATAATGACCTTGAGGAAGATGCAACTATCTTTGCTGATCCTCCTTCTGATAAAGATAATTCTGGAAGCGGTCCGGCTAAGTCATCTACTCAACCTTCTCAAATCTATTTGAAGAAGAGTGAGGAAGAAGACAAGAAGATGTAAGATCTTGAGAGCAAAGTTAATGCATGACAACCCAATAAGTGAAGAAAACGGGCATTCCATATCCGTACCCAAGGGAATAGGACTTGATTCCTTATCCCCTGAAATTTATTCTAATTAACTTTACTCCTTTTGATGGCAGGGGTTCACCCACTCAGCACTTGATTTATTTCAAGTCTCATCTCGGCACAATATCCAGAAATAAAGCTTTGATGGTTCGATCATTCGTAGGAACCCTTCGTGAGCCTGCCTTCGATTGGTACCGACGTCTTAAGCCCAGGAGTATCACTAGCTGTGAGGATATGGAAGGATTGTTTCTTACTAATTTCTTCAACGATGATACCGAGGTATCTATTGGCACTCTGCTATACGAGAAGCAGAAAGATGAGGAGTCAATTGATGTCTTCGTCAAACGATTCCGGAACAAGGCGGTGAACTGCCGAGATTCACTCATGGAGGAATTCATCCTTCAAACATGTCATAATAATTTGTCATTGGATGTACTAGAATTCATGGGGGTTGTGCCCTCTAAAACATGGAAAGAGTTGAAGGTGAGAGGCGAACAAGCTAAGTGCTTTCTCAAGAGAAAGAAGTTGGAGAGGGGTCAGCCACCAGGTAATCCTCAAAAACAAAATTTTAACCCTCGAGGTAGAGGAAGAGGATCCGTAATTGTTGTTGATGCTTACAAAACACAACAACCACAACAACAGCAACCACAACAGTCATCTTTCCAGTTGGCACCGCATCAGAATCAGCAGCCTCCGAGGCAGCCCAAAGCTTCAGAACCCAGGTTTCCGAAAGAATACTCTTTTAAAGATGATGAAGTACCGGTCATCTTCAAATATCTTTTGGACAACAACAAAATCAAACTTCCACCAGTCACAAACTAGGAAGAGTCAAAGAAGACTAATGACCCAAAATATTGTGCATATCATAGAAGGGTTCATCATCCCACCAAGGCGTGTTATATCTTAAAAGACAAAATACAAACCTTGATCGATGTTGGTATTGTGACTCCAAAGACAAAAGAGAAGAAAGTAGGTGCTAACGCGATATCTATTAGTTTCGGCTCGGTGCATTTATCCTGGTTTCAACCCGAATCTGTATCAAAGGTTAAAATGCAAATCGTCAACGATGACCCTCATGGACAGCGCCAGAAGGGACTTGTGTCACATACAACACCAAACGGCGAAATCCTTTGGGTTCATCCTGATTTGCTTGAAGATGAACAATGGACGATATCCACGTCTAAGTTTAAGGGCAAAGGAAAAGGGAAGAGCTTCGATGATCCCTGAGGAAAATGATGTAGAAATTCCAGCTCTACCGCTTTCTGAGGAGGAGCAAGAATCTTTCGCTACAAGGGGTGGGAATGAATACCACTATAAGTATCCTAAAACCTCTAACCCAAATGCTAAAACCCTTGCAGAACTAGGGGTAGTTGCAACTCCTCCTGTGGTTGCTGGAAAACTTCAACAACCAGCTAAACAAAAGGAGAAAGAACCTCAACATAAAGAGGTTCAAGTTCCGAGGCAGTCTCGTTTCAATCGACCGATTGGACGAGATAAACTGGAAAGCTCGAACGCTCTGTATCGTTTCGACGTCATGGCTTAGTTAGCTAATATCCCAGCAATGATCACGCTATACAAGTTACTGCACCTTTCAAAGGATTCCAGAGAAACTTTGCAAGAAGCATTGACTGATTCTGAGGTATTTCTCACTCAGATTAAGCCAACCCCTGAGGAGCTAGAGTCATCGGTTTAGCATTGCAATCTGGCAGCTACAAAATTTCCTTATATTGCTTTCACCAAAGAAGATATGCAAGTCAAGAATTTGAAGCATGATAGGCCTTTATACTTCACTGGATATATTGGCTCAAGCGTTGTCAACCGGATTTAGGTTGATCTGGGTTCCGCTATCAGCATCATGCCACTTCGGTTGATGTATCACCTCGGAATTCCTGCCAATAAGCTAGCCTCCACATAAAAAGTTATTTACGGATTTAATACTAGTGGATCCAGGCCATTGGGAAAAATACGGGTGAAGTGTCAACTCGGAGACTTGAAGTCAGAGGTCACTTGTTATGTGATCGATGCAGAGACTTCTTATAATTTACTGTTAGGTCACCCATGGATCCACAATAATCTTATAGTTCTCTCCACCCTCCATCAATATCTTAAATATGTTGACACTAACAACGAGGTCAAGACAGTGGTCGCGGATAAGCAACCATTTAAAGGGTTAGAAAATTATTTTACTAACTCCCTTCTTTATGGTGCTGAATCCGATACTGAACCATCGGTTATGGTACGGACAGCAGAGAAGAAGCTGATACCTGAGCTGGGCTCGATTATAGTGAAGGTCTTGTACTAAATGACATTGAACCTCTTGTAATCGATCTTGACGGTGGTGAATCGTCGGATGAAAGTTACAACTGGCAACTTGCCGATGAAATAATAAATGATGATTTAGAGCACTCGCGTTGTCTTGATAATGTATTGCACAAATTGTATGATAACCCAGACCTACGCATGCCACTTCGTTCATCTTGCACGACAATGAAATATATTCAAGATTCAGTCGGAACGACTGTAATCCTACCTGCAAAGACAGTGGGTGAAAAGGAAATAATATTTGGGAAAGGAGAACCATCCCCAACTCCTGATCTTTTTTTGGACACTAACTCAGATGATGAAGGACCTGTACGGCATTTCTCTAGGTATAGTTCACAAGCAAACGACTACATGAAGAAGCAATGATATAACCTAATACTCGGTGAAGGTCTTCATTTTGGCCAAGGAGCCAGGGTTCCACCCCGTCCTACCTATGTACCAAAAGAGAGACCTGATAATTATTACAGTCATAGAAGGGGTCTGGGTTATGTTTTGTCATATGATGATGAGTTTTGCCGGTAAATCATTAACCAGCTAACAAATAAAAGTGGGTATTCATCCGATGCTTCAACCTGGGATTCTGATGTAAGCATTGGGGAAAGGTTCAAAACCCTAATGTCAAACATGGCAACGGTTGACCCTTCCACAACAGAAGGCGATGATCAGTTGCCCACTTGGGAAGACCCCTGGATACATTACATGAATATCCAATATGGCGATCGATTCGAACAAAGGGAACCTCCTACTAAGGATAAAGTAGTCCAGATTAATATGGGTGATGAAATCAACCCGAAACCCATATTTATTAGCGACGATCTTCCGACAGACGAGAAGGAAGAATTAATTGCCCTCGTCAGAGAATATATCGACGTGTTCGCTTGGAATTACGAAGATATGCCGGGACTTAACCCGAATGTGGCAATGCATAGACTTAATATTAAATCAGATGTCAAACCCATCAAACAACAACAAAGACGGTTTCGTCTCCAGATTATGGAGGCGATAGAAGCTGAAGTTAAGAAATTGATCGATTCGGGTTTCGTTAGGGAAGAACAACATCCTGATTGGTTGGCTAATATCGTTCCAGTCCTCAAAAAGAACGAAAAAATCAAAATCTGTATTGACTTCAGAGATCTGAATACCACCTGTCCTAAAGACGACTTCCCTCTACTAATTACAAACGTCATTATTGACAACACATGCGGATTCGAGAGAATGTCATTTATGGACGGATTTTCAGGATATAATCAAATCAAGATGCACCCGGATGATAAAAAAACATACTGCATTCAGGACACCCCTTGGGGTCTTCTATTATACTGTTATGCCTTTCAGTTTGAAGAACGCCGGCGCCACATACCAACGAACAATGACGAAGATCTTCAAGAGTACCTCCGGAAGACCGTTCAATGCTACATTGACGACCTGGTTGTTAAGAGCCGTGATAAAAACAACCACATTAACGATTTGAAGATGATGTTCGATCTTATAAGAACTCATCAACTGAAGATGAACCCGACTAAATCCTTCCTTGGAATGTCCATGTAGACGTCAAATATTACCTATGGCTCCCCAAACATAGTTCAAGACAACGAGAAGACGATAAACGTTATTATCTGAGTCAAGGGAATTTACCCAACACTAGTAAACGTACGAAGTGGATCAGTAAATTGCACAAGTCAGCGAAACGATAAACTGTACGCAAAACAAGCGAACTTGAGGAGTCACGAATCGACAAAATATCAAAAAGATGAACGAAAATACACCCGAAGGCTTGCGTAGGCGCAAGCCACCAAATCGTGACTCGCACCTATGCGAGCCACCAAATGGTGGCTCGCACTAATGCGAACCACCAAATGGTGGCTCGCACCCATGCGAGTCACCAAATGGTGGCTCGCACAGTCCCGAGCCACCAAATGGTGGCTCGCACAATCCCGAGCCACCACGACTCTTTTGACTCCCAAACATCCCAAAACGCGGATTTTGATGATTTTTAAGGATTCTTTCATCCCAAGACCTCCCCAACTATTTTGAGGTTATCCCTAAATGCGTTTAAGCGGTTATTGACTGTAGATAACGTTTAAACATCAGTTCTTATCCAAAAACACATCTATAAAAGCCTATAAATAGAAGCCTAGGGTCTTCTTTCAAGAGGATTTAAAATTAAGAAGGCAAGGTGTTGTCAAATTGTCCAGCTAACCACAAATTTTAGAGGAGAATCATCAGATCTTGGTGAATACTTTCATAAAGAAAGCTCTTTTGAAAGGTTTGTGATTCTTTCCCCTTCTTTCCTCTGGATTAAACTTGGTTTTAATCTTGAGAAGAGACACAATCTCGCTTGGTCATTATTGTCGCTTCCGCAATTGTTTCCTTCGTAAAACAAGAGCGTAGTTATACTGTCTATCGGGTTTGATCTGCGGTGGTCCACGGACTAACGCGTCCCAGGCACAGACAAAGATCCCATGCAAAGCTGCAGGAGATAAACTTTTGTTTGATAAAGTTATAATCTTTATTTTTCATTGTAAGAAGATCTTATAAAAAGATCAATTTTTCTTTCAATTTGAACTTGTAATCAATAAACGGTGTAACAGGTTTGAAAGCAATGGAAAAAGCAACTTTTGATGAAAACAAACTGGCGACCACTGTGAGAGCTGACAGCTTCTCTGCCGAAGCTGTAGTGTCGCAACCAAAGATCATCATCCCGATCAACGAAGAGGTCGAGTACGAGTTTGACCAGGCAAAGTGTGAAGAATACTTATCCTCATATTCCAGATCATCCTCTCATCGTAGGAATAGGAGAGACTCCACAAGGAAGATTCGGGGGCACTTAAATCTGAAGGTTCAAAACCAAGATCCTCATCCCGTAGCGGCTCAAAGCACACCTTGCAAAGCCGAAGCCACTATTGAAAACGCGCCGACCTTATCCAAGAGAGCGTATCAAAGATGACGTCAGTGCCTCGCACGCCAATTGGCCAAAGCTTCCGAGCTAGTTGATGGGATCCGCTATGAAGCAGATCTGAAGTCTAGAAGACACCAACCGCCACGGTTGCAAGCGAGCAACTATTTTAAATCAACAATAAATGAATGGGTCCCCGTTACGAGGACACAGTCAACTCTTGAAGAACGGATCCAAAAACGCCACGCGTTACTTGCGCATGCAAGAATACTAGTACAAGAAGCTAAGAAATTGTAAACAAACGATGTAGACAATAGACTGTCAAAACCATGTCAAATCTGGAGGCCAAAATCCAAAACGAGGCCCCAAAAAAAAAGATTGTCGGCTGCTGGCTCGGCCAGGGCTGAGCCACCAAATGCTAGCTCAACCAAGGCCGAGCTACCAAATGCCAGCTCGGCCAAGGCCGAGCCACCAAATGCCGGCTCGGCCAAGGCCGAGCCACCAAATGCCGGCTCGGCCAAGGCCGAGCCACCAAACGTTGGCCCGCATCACCGCCAAGCTAACCATCCCCTGTTTGTAGAAAATTCACCTCCCACGATCGTTTTTGAGTCTCCGACAGCTCCTGTTTCTGTTTCGATGACTTCCTCACCTTCGGTAGGACCTCACGACAGCATGGACTCATCCCAATTCAAAGTGAAGATTACAGATCGTCTGGGTCCTTTGTATAAAGATGAACCCCGGATGGTTCATCAGAATGGGGGTCGTACGCGATTCCCCAGTAAGTCAAAGATCTCTCCTATAGAAAAACTACCAATAACTACACACCTCGGATTGCGAGTTAAAGTCCAAGAGCCCGTTGGGTCCTCACGCACACGAAAGAGTGGTTTCAAATGAGCAACTCTTAAGAATAATGATAGGGCGTTTTACCCTCAAAGAGAGCTATGTTCGTCAGAAGATGATGACGTTAGAATGGGAGAATTATGCCAGCACAAGATAGGTTGCTCCGATAATAATATCGACGAGTTATACTATCAGGCTGGGGGTACGAATAAATCTCGAAAGAGAAATACCCGGGAAATGGATTCTCTTTGTCGATGTACCAAACTTATCAAGGAGGTATTATCAGAGTGTAACTGCTCTAAGACCGCCTCGCAAAGGATTTTGGTATTTGAAAGACTTTCTACAGAAACGCTAAGACACAAGTCAAGACGTTTTCGTAAAAGGAAGTCGGCTGTTCAAGAACGTGAATTCTCAAAAGTCACGATTAACATGATAGACAAAGGAAAATCCACGCGACGCTTCAGTCCCGAACCTTTTCCACAAATATCTTAGCGATTGACTCGGCTACAAACCGGGGCTATCAGGCCTAGAGATTATAGGAGAATTCAGAGAGGGTAGTCCTCAGACGATGAAGCATCAGATGCTAACTCTGCGATCGCTTCAGATGCCACTGTGTCCAATATGAGACGGACTCGAGAATCATTTATGATCACTACTGAACAGATGGCTCAACTCCTTCAAGAAGCTTTGGCTAAGTAGAAAGAGGACTTTAAAATCGAGATGGATATGGCTGTGTAACGGGTTAAAAATTTACATGCCTAACAACTCTAACAGTTGTCAAATCAACGCGGTGAATCTAGTCGTCGCCAGACTACCAATCAAGTAGATAGCGACTCGGAAGTGGAGGAAAATATCAATGTCGATGTTCCACTTGAGGATAAAAATACTAAAGATGTCCTTAACACTCGGGTGGTACCAATATCCCTCTCCAAAATCGCCAGAAGAAAGATGCGGGCGACGACCTTAAGATGAAAGACCTTGAAAGCAAAATCAATTCTTTGATGTCTACTCAAGAGGTAAAAAAGACTGGCATTCTGTGTCCCTACCCAAGAGAGTAGGACTCATTTCATTTCCATATCCGGCAAAGTTCAACTTGATCAACTTCATGCCGTTCGATTGGAAGGGTTCGCCTACTCAGCATCTGATCTATTTCAAGTCCCACTTGGGCATGATCTCCGACAATGAAGCCTTAATGGTTCGGTTATTCGTTGGCACCCTTCGTAGGTCCGCCTTCGATTGGTACCGCCGTCTCAAGTCTGGAAGCATCAACAGCTGGGACGACCTAGAGAGCTCATTCCTCAACAACTTCTTTGACGATGATGCCAAGATATCGATCGGAACACTCTTTGAAGAGAAACAAAAAGACGGAGAGCTTGTTGAGAACTTTGTTAAGCGCTTCCGGAACAAGGAAATGAACTGCCGAGATCCGGTCACAGAGGAATTTATCCTCCAAACATGCCACAACAATCTTTCCTTAGGAGTTTTAGAAGTTATGGGAGTCGCACCGTCCAACACATGGAAAGAGTTAAAGACGCGCGGAGAGCAGGCCGAACGCTTCCTACGAAGGAAGAAGGCTGAGAGGAGCCAACCAACGGCTAATCCTCCGAACTCAAACTTCGCCTCCCGTGGTAAAGGGAAGGCCCCTGTAGCTACGGTTAATGCTAATCAAACATCACAACGGCAATCCTGAACACAACAAAAGACTTCGGACACGAAACTCCAAAAAGAGCACTCCTTCAAGGACAAAGACTCCTTGAAAACAACAAGATTAAGCTACCACCTATCACGAATAAGGAGGAAGCAGAAAACACTATGGATTCAAAGTATTGTGCGTACCACAGGAGGGTCCTTGGTTGAAGTCGACATCATAACGTTGGGATAAGCCAGATGAGAATGACACCACTCCGACAAGTATAAAAATATAAACTGCTCCTTCCTATACTCCGACAAGTATAAGAGTATAAACTGCTCCTTCCTACACTCCGACAAGTATAAAAGTATAAACTGCTCCTTCCTACACTCCGACAAGTATAAGAGTATAAACTGCTTCTTCCTACACTCTGACAAGTATAAGAGTATAAACTGCTCCTTCCTATACTCCGACAAGTATCAGAATATAAGTTGCTCCTTCTTACACACCGAAAAGTATACGAGTATAAACTGCTCCTCAATACTCCAACATGTATATGAGTCTAAGCTGTTTCCTTTCTTTCACGGGAAATTCCTAGAGAATCTTATATTCTTAAGGATAACCCGAACATGCGACTGAGGATAACGCACTCCTCATTGGACCCAGTTTTGCAAAGAAAGCTGGGGGTGGATGATTCATGTAATGCGAAGTTCCCGGAATAATGCTACATGTAATTCTCTTAGGGATAACCCGACCATTACGAATAAAGTGATAAAACACTAAACCCCCACTCTGATTTCCAAATGCTTTTTGCTGAGACGAGATTCGATCACCTCGTTGGATCAATCTTTCCTCACAAAATTCCCATTGGTGTTTGACGACCCACAGTCTTCTACCATAAAATCCCCCACCGATCAGACTAATTGATGGTAGGACCACCAAAATTC
The DNA here is from genome assembly GCA_022839385.1 of Asparagus kiusianus. Classification (NCBI taxonomy): domain Eukaryota; kingdom Viridiplantae; phylum Streptophyta; class Magnoliopsida; order Asparagales; family Asparagaceae; genus Asparagus; species Asparagus kiusianus. The sequence continues at coordinate 43,084 of BQKN01056802.1, read as the reverse complement.
CTTTTAGTTATATCCATTCTAACTTTCGATGTATCTGTGCACTCAACATCCTCATTGTTAGAGTCTGAATAGAGTGCTCGGAATTTTAATGTCCTAATCCTTGACGAATTGTCAAACCCCTTCATGTTAAGTTCTTATCACTTGACACCAAGAATTCCCATTGAGTAATTGGTACAAGTCAACACGCCCATTGTAATTTGTACTCCCACTCTCACTCCTACTTGGTCAAACATTTCTACAGTTAGGGCCAAAGCCAAAATCTCCTCTCGATTCCATTCACGAACGTGAGGTCCACTTTCAAATCGAGCGATCAAACCTTCCTACAGTTTAGGTCGTCTCAAATCTCCCACCTGGTCAAATCTTCCTACAGTTAGGACCATAACCAAAATCCCCTCTAGATTCCTCTAATGAACGAGAGGTCCACACATCGAGCGATCAAACCTTCCTATAGTTCGGATCGTCTCAAACCTCCCACTCGATCAAACCTTTCTACAGTTAGGACCAAAACCAAAATCTCCTCTCGATTCCTCCAATGAATAAGAAGTCCACTTTCAAACCAAGTGATCAAACCTTCCTACAGTTAGGATCACCTTAACTCCCGCTGGGTCAAACCTTCCTACAGTAAGGACCAAAACCACAATTCACTCTCGATAAACGAGAAATCCACATTTAGTTTGATAATCAAACCTTCAGACGGTTAGGGTTATTTGAATCTTTTTGATTCTCGGAGTGGAGATCCCACTCTCAGTTTCACCTTCCCGAATTCTTGAAGTGGAGATCCCACTTTGAGTTTCCTTTTGTGATTGGAGATAGAATATAAAATTCTCCCTCTTCAGCTTTGGGAGATAGAATATAAAATTCTTCCTCTCCCGCATCGGGTTCGTCTTTGCCCCAAAAGAAGACACCACTTTGTCAACTCCTAAAATCCGTGTCTCACACGCACGAAGAATTTTATCCCGAATCCTAAGTAGGGATAAGTCAATGCCTAACACGCGTTGCCGATCAGTCTTTTACTGTAAAAAGGACAAACACCCACATATTTGAAATTGTGGCAGGTTATTATTAATAACACCAAAATCCGTGCCTCACACACACGGAGAATTTTATCTCGAATCCTAAGTAGGGATAAGTTAACGCCTAACACGCGTTGTCAGTCAGTCTTTTACTATAAAAAGGATAAAAGCTCACATATTCGATATTGTGGTAGGTTGTTATTAATAACACCAAAATCTGTGCTTCACACACATAGGGAATTTTATCCTAAAGCCTAAGTAGGGATAAGTCAGCGCCTGACACGCGTTGTCGTGTAGTCTATTCCCGTAAGAAAGATGAAGTCTACGTATTCAATATCGTAGCACTAAGAGAGTTAACTCTCTTAGCACAACGTCACATGCAAAACGGACTTAAATAATCCGCATGCAAGCCCGATTCAAACGGTAATCGGTAAAGACATGTCAAACCCATTGAAGGCTGAAGGTTTGCCAAAAACCTTAAAGTCTACGCCTAACACGCGTCGCCGTTAGTCTTTTCACGTGAGAAAGACGAAGTTTACATATTCAATATCGTAGCACTAAAAGAGTTAACCCTTTTAGCGTAACGTTACATGCAGAACGGATTTAAACAATACGCATGCTAGCCCGACTCAAACGGTAGTCGGTAAAGGCTCATCAAACCCATTGATGGTTGAGGGTTTGCCAAAAATCCTATATATGCGAAAGTCACTGACGCACCAACCCCATTAGTTGGTCTCATAACTTAGACATCCAACAAATTCGGGATAAGATCTACACGTACAGATGAATCAGCTTTAATAGTTGGTCCTGCAGCCTAATATTTGGGACCGCCACGCTCCAACGCCTTAAGAGCTTAAACTGTGTAGACTCTAACAAACGTATGAGTATAAACTGTGTTAAACACTGGTCAACTTGTTACAACTAAAGTCAATGCCAGACAACGCGTTACAATGAAGGTCAATCGCATTCAGATATGAATTTCTAACGTAGCCGATCAGTTCAAAGTCAACTCAATAACACGAGCTAAATTCAGAAACTTACGCATCAACTTCAGTTTAAGATTTTGACAACAGTCAGACGATAAACGCAGTACCCAAAGAACTTTATCTATTCGATAAAATACTGAGTAGATTGAAGACTGAAGGAGTCAAGAGTTGAAGCCAACTACAGATTCTTTTACACCGACTGAAGGTTGAGCCTATCACATCCAAAGTATTTCAGGCTCTTCTATAAAAGAAACAAGACTGAAACACTTTGAAGGGGGTATCTATAGATGTCAAAAATTACCTATAGCTCCCTACACATAGTTCAAGACAATGAGAAGACGATAAACGTTACTATCCGAGTCAAGGAAATTTACCCAACACCAGTAAGCGTACGAAGTGGATCAGTAAATTGTGCAAGTTAGCGAAACGATGAACCGTATGCAAAACAAGCGAACTTGAGGAGTCACGAATCGCCGAAATATCAAAAAGATGAACGAAAATACACCCGGAGGCTTGCGTAGGCGCGAGCCACCAAATGGTGACTCGCACCTATGCGAGCCACCAAATGGTGGCTCGCACTAATGAAAACCATCAAATGGTGGCTCGTACCTATGCAAGTCACCAAATGGTGGCTCGCACCCATACGAGTCACCAAATGGTGGCTCGCACAGTCCCGAGCCACTACGACTCTTTTGACTCCCAAACCTCCCAAAACGCGAATTTTGATGATTTTTAAGGATTCTTTCATCCCATGACCTCCCTAACTATTTTGAGGTTATCCCTAAACGCGTTTAAGCGGTTATTGACTGTAGATAACGTTTAAACATCAGTTCTTATCCAAGAACATATCTCCAAAAGCCTATAAATAGAAGCCTAGGGTCTTTTTTCAAGAGGATCTGAAATTGTGAAGGCGAGGTGCTGTCAAATTGTCCAGCTAACCACGAATTTCAGAGGAGAATCATCAGATCTTGGCTAATACTTTCATAAAGAAATCTCTTCGAAAGGTTTGTGATTCTTTCCCCTTCTTTCCTCTGAATTAAACTTGGTTTTAATCTCGAGAAGAGTCATAATCTTGCTTGGTCGTGATTGTCGCTTCCGTAATTGTTTCCTTCGTGAAACAAGAGTGTAGTTATACTGTCTATCAGGTTTGATCTGTGGTGGTCCACGCACTAACGTGTCCCCGGCACAGGCAAAGATCTCATGCAAAGCAGCGAGAGATAAACTACTGCTGCGTTTTGTTTGATAAAATTGTACTCTTTATTTTTCATTGTAAGAAGATCTTATAAAAAGATCAACTTTTCTTTCAATTTGAACTTGTAATCGATAAACAGTGTAACATGTTTGAAAGCAATGGAAAAAGTAACTTTTGACGAAAACAGTCCAGCGGTAAATTTCTTGGGTTCATCGTTACTACAAAAGATGTTCATATCGATCCTGATAAGGTGAAGGTGATACATGAGTTACAACCTTTGAAAAATCTTAAAGAACTCAGAGGGCTGCAAGATCGATTGGCATATATCCGTCGATTCATATCGAACCTTTCTGAAAAATGCCAGCCGTTCTCTAAATTCACGAAGAAAGGCGTGTCGTTCATTTGGGATGAAGCATGTCAAAAGGCGTTCGAGGATATCAAAACATATCTAGTGAATCCGCCTATTCTCGTTGCACCAAAATCAGGCAGACTGATTTTGATATATGTCAAAGTGACAAGCCATTCGTTAAGTGCATTGCTTGCGCAAGACGACGATAACGGTCACGAGCAAGCTGTATATTATCTAAGTCGTACATTGGTAGGAGCCAAATCTTGCTATCTGATGATCGAGAAAGAATGCCTCGTCTTGGTATTCACAATCCAAAAAATACGACATTATTTAGTTGGATAGACAATTTATGTCATTTCTAACGTAAACCTGATTCGGATATTCATGACCCAACCGGCCTCTATGAATTGGCGTTTAGCCAGGTGGGCCTTACTCTTATCCCAATATGATTTGTATTTCAAGCAGCAAAAATCAGTTAAACGGCAAGCTATTTACGATCTTTTGGCGGTAAACCCGACAAAAGATATAGCCGAGTTGTACGATGATTTGCCAGATAAAACTCACGAAGTTAACACCAAATCACATCAACAAGTGTGGCAATTATACTTTGATGGGGCTTCACGAGCAACCAACGTAGCGAGCACACCCGGATGTTCTAAAATTTTCTTAGGAGTAGGGGTCGTTTTAATTTCTCCAAAAAAGCATATCTTGCCTAGAGCATACTCGTTGACCAAACCATACTCTAATAACGTGGCTGAGTACAATGTATTAATAATTGGACTTAATTTTACCAAAGAACTAGGGGTCGAATACCTTGAAGCTTTTGGTGATTCTCAATTGGTAGTTAATCAGATACGAGGAGAGTATGAAGTCAGAAATCAAGATCTGATTCCATACCACCAGGTAGCCATCAAGATAGCAAGCTCGTTTAAAGAATTTTTTATCGAGTACGTTCCACATCTTCAAAATGCATATGCAGACGCATTGGCAGCATTGTCGGTATCTTTGGCTCAACCGCCTGATACGGAAAAATTAATCACAGTGAGAACTCACCAGCTTATTGTACCAATCTATACTTCAAGTATCAAAGAAGAACACTCAATAAGAGTTGAATCAGAAGTTCGAGATTGGCGTTTTCCTATTATCGATTATGTTCTACATGGTATCTTACCTGAAGATGTAAGAGAAAGGGATTCGATTCGGCGAAGAGCACCGAGATTTTACTACAACGCTATAGCACAAATGTTGTATCGACATTCATATGACGGTTTATTACTCCGTTGTCTATCTAATAGTGAAGCGGAAGAAGCACTCAAAGAAGCGCATGACAGTACATGTGGCGCACATCAGCCCGGCCCTAAACTCTGCGATCGACTTAGAAGGATGGGATACTATTAGCCTACCATGGTAAAAGATGCGGTAGATTATGCCCGACGATGCCAGGTGTGTCAAATACATGCAAATTATATGCACCAGCCTTCGAAGCATTTGCACCCATCAGCGACGTCGTGGCCATTTGAAACTTGGGGAATGGATATTGTGGGTCCTATTTTCCCACCTTCGGTTAAAGGTGGCCATTTCATTCTGGCAATCACCAATTACTTCTCGAAATGGGCAGAAGCAGTTCCACTTAAAGAAGTAAAGACGAGTGATGTTATCAAATTCATTAAACACCACATCATATATTGGTATGGTGTCCTGAGGCGAATAGTGCACGATTATGGTCCTCAATTCGTCAGCAACATATTTATCAAATTCTGCGGTAAATTCGGAGTTAAGGACGTTTCATCGACTGCTTATAATCCCACAGCTAACGGATTAGCTGAAGCTTTCAACAAGAATATTATTAAGATTTTGGCAAAACTTGTGAAAGTTAATAAATGAGATTGGGATGACAAACTTGGTGAAGCTCTGTGGGCATATCGTCAACTGTCCGTATGCCAACCGGAGCAACCCTGTATTCCTTAACATATGGATGCGAAGCTGTCCTTCCTTTAGAAATACAAATTCCCTCTCTCTGCATCGCTCTCGCAATGGGAATGATGACAGAAGAACATTACCAGAAACGTCTCAAAGAATTAGAGATGTTAGATAAAAAACGCTTGGAAGCTCAGCAACAAATCGAGTTTTATCAGGCTAGAATTTCTCGGGCTTTCGATAAAAAAGTCCGATGACAAAGCTTTAAGGAAGGAGACCTGGTTCTTGCTGTTCGGAGACCTATGATTCTTAATTCCAAGAAGAAGGGGAAATTCCAACCCAAATAGGAATGGCTGTTTGTAATAGAAACAGTCTATTCAAACGGTGCGTATCGCCTGATTACCCAGGATGGAAACAAACTAATGATGCCGATAAATAGGAAGTTCCTGAAGAAGTATTATCCGTAATATGTTTAGGATAACCTATGTAAAACGGGAAGTTCCTAGAAAATCCTGTATAGGATATTTTTAGGATAACCTGGGATCAGTTGATTGTTCTAAATAGAAACTGATCATTTGAATAATCTATTCTTAATTATTATGAAAATGATTAAGATTCTTTCACAGTGATCATCTAATTATTTCCAAGATAATTAAGAACCTTCCACTGTGACTTTTCAAGTACCCTTCCGTTGAGATGAGATTCAATGACAAAATACAGTTGGTCTTTCCTCATGAAACCCCCACAGTGTAATTGCGGGAGATTCAATGATTCATAACCCCACACCGTAAAATCCCTCGCCGATCGAATTAATCAACGGTGGGTCCACCAAAATCCGTCATGGATTAAAATCCATCGACTCCTATTGTATCTAACTTTTAACATTCCTAATGCTGAAATTATGATACAATATATAAAAAGTTTCTAAATTATTCGTCCATATGAATCGCCGAATCCTTTCGTGTTCTTGTATTTGACATCGAAAATTCCCACTGAGTGATGTGTACGATTCAACAGTCCCATTGTTATTTGTACGCTGCTCCCATTCCTTATTTGGTCAGACCTTCCTACAGATAGGGTTAAAGCTAAAATCCCCTCTCGATTCCTTTCATGAACGAGAAGCTTATCTTTAAAACTGTAATTCCTTTTCGATAAACGAAAGGACCTCAATTCCATTTGAACAATTTAACCTATTAAAGGTAAAATTGTCTTAACTCTTACTTGGTCAAACCTTACTAAAGTTAGGACCACCACCAAAATCTCCTCTCGATTCGTTCCACGAATGAGAGGTCCATTTCCAAGTTGAATAATCAAAACTCATGATAGTTAGGATTATTCAAACCCATCCGGATTCTCTAAGTGAAAATACCGCTTTGAGTTTCCCTTTGCACCAGGAGATAGAATATAAAATTCTTCCTCTCCGATTTTGAGTTCATCTCTACCAACAAACAAGAGAATAAGAGATAGAATATAAAATTTTTCCTCTCCGATTTTGGGTTCATCTCTACCAACAAACAATAGAATAGGAGATAGAACATAAAATTCTTCCTCTCCGATTTTAGGTTTATCTCTATCAACATACAAGAGACCAGGAGAGAGAATATAAAATTCTTCCTCTCCAATTTTGAGTTTATTTTTTCGGCCAAGAAAATGTAACATGCTCATACTTCGGAATCCATGCTATTCACGCATGGGGGATGTTATCTCGATCCATAATTCAAGATAAGCCTATATCTAACACATGTAGCCTACATATTCAATATTATAGTTCAAAGTCTAAGAGAGTTTAATTCTTTTAGCCTAACGTTATATGTGAAACGGATTTAGATAATTCACATACTAGCCCGACTCAAACGGTAGTCAGTAAAGGTACATCAAACCCGTTGAGGGCTGAGGGTTTGCCAAAAATCCTATAGATATTATGGTTATTTATTCTAAACCGGAATGAGTAATCATAATAAAATTTCAATGAGCAAAGAGTTCACTATATTCATCAAAAGCATTCAAACAAAGCTACAAAAAATATATGTTCTCGAATTTCAACAGCTTATAATGACGAATTTGATCTTCAAGTTTGGAGAGCTCTGTCGTATAAGCCTATTCAAGCTCGGCTATCAAGTTAGCTTTAAAATTCCCTTCGTCAACACTTTGAAGTTTGATGACCTCTTGTTCTTTTTCAGCGAGTATTTGGTCTTGAAGATTCAGCTGTTGAAATAGGTTCGACTCGGCTAGAGTTAATGCTTCCAAATCAGACTCCAAAGCTTCCTGAGCATCTTCGGCTTTCATAAGTTGTTCCTTCAAGCGGTTTATCTCGGCTAGACCCGACTCTAAATTCCGATGCAAGTCAATCTTGGCTTGTGCCTTCTTGGCAATACTTACCCTGATCTGACTAACACAAGTCCTTAATTTTTGGAGTTCGGATTCAGATGATTTCTAAGAATCACACCACGCCTGTAGTCTTAAATCCATTTGAGAAGAAATATAAAAAGACACGCCATTGGTACGAAGATCCCTCAAATGTTTGACGTTCTGTTTGAGGTCGATTAAATAAGCTTCGATCAAATCGGCCAACTCGGCATATCTGTCTTCTCTAATTCCTAAGATATGGTGATCGAGAGATCTTTTAAAATTCTCAAAAGGGGATCCTTTGAGGATAACTCGATCGACAATAGTATTCAAGAAAAAGATAAAACCCTAAAGATCAGAGCAAATGACAGCTTTGTTCGGATCTTCGTCAGCCAATAAAGCTTGGATACGATCGGACAATGATGAGGGAAGAGCTGCGATGAGAACGGATAAGGTCAACACAAAATATATGTGCGCATACATAGCAACGAACGGGATTATCCCAAGTTTAACGAAAAATTCCATGACTTGATTACCTTAACTTGTAGATGCTGAGGCGTGCTCCACGGCAACCGAAGTTTATTCAGGAATAATACTGGGTGGTGGATTCGCCACATCAGACAGTTGTTCAGTTGTGGCTTTTGACGGCTTCGGGTCTAGGTCGACAGGTCCCTTAGAAGTAAATTCTACAAACAGGACAAGATGAATAAATATTCTAAAGGCGTGAATCAAATTATAAAACACATTAAAGACATGATGTACCAAGTGGAGTAGTAGTTGTGGCGATTTGCTCTTCCATGCTGGCCTTGGACACTCTGACTTTGTGAGCAAATAGAGACGGGTCGGAAATTGCAACGGGCTCAGTCGTAGCAGTATCAGAAATCAGAGGAACAATAGCTGACGGTTCAATTTCAGTCAGAGGACTGTCAAAAGTAGGAAGCCTAGACCTTCAGGTTGATTGGATGCACCAATGATAGTTGACGCATCAACTTCAATGGTTGGTCTTACGACTAAAGTTCTTATTTAATTATTAAAATGAGAAACAAGAGGTTAATTGAAGACCTAAGTTCAAAAAGTACATACCTTCTGATGTACCTACTTCAGTGGAACCAACTCTAGTAGTTGGTCCTTCAGTAGCAGTCGGAGCTTGGCCTGACAGCAGATCGGAAATACGTTGATGGTCATCTTCGGAGATATCGAGATTGAAATCATGCTCGTTAAAGTCTCCGATCTCCACATCATGAGTAATTTTCTGGTCTCGTAGCTCATTTGTAGGAATATCTACGGGACGGAAAGACCCATCAGTACATATGTAAGGGTATGAATGAACTAAACTGAATAAAAAATTACCTCCAACAACAGCGGTAGGATCAGCAACATTACTACCCGCATCCACTTCCTTTAGTTTAACTAAAAGAAGATAAAGTGCACATGTTAGTAGAAGAGGTACATGTTCTGATTCACTGATTTCTCGGACTTGCCCTCCAAATGAGAAAATATTTGTACCTGTGTCGACAGTCGGCGGGGTTGATGTAGTGACAGGAGGAATAACGATGTCTATACCGACGGGTTCTTCACTCATCGCTCTATGCACCTGTTGAGTGAAACTTGATTCATCAACGTCCATTAAACCAGGAGAGGAGGGTTCAGGTACAATTTCTCCTTCTTCTTCTTGCCCACTTGTGACAAAATAAAAATAAATAAAGTTATATATTTGGAAGTAAAATAATGAAAGAGAGATGAAGATGAGATTTTACCTCCCTCGTCAACCGTAAAATCTTGGGTAAACTCCTCTTCGAATAAAGGGGAAAGTTTACGTTGTCGATGGGCAGTCTTCTTAATCCTCTTCGATAAGCGAGTATCTCGTGGAACCTCAGAGCTCTCATGACGAAATTTCATGCATAGTTTAGTCCCTTGAGAAGGGCGGGGTTGAGCCTCGGAAGAAACAGGAGATCGGGATCTCTTTCTGCTAATGAGCGGTGTGGTATCTTCCTCCTCTCCTTTGCTTTCTTCCCGAACAGGCCATTTGATAGTCATCTTATTGGAAGATGACAAAGGAATGGTTTTCTCCTTCATTTGTACTGGCTTTGAGGGGGCACTCGGTGATTTAGGTGAAGAAGCATGACGAGTCCTGCGGGCTAGAGGAGAAGGAGGGGTGTCAGCCTCAGCTTCATTTTCAGTATCATCTTCCTCATTAGACGTCTCAAATTCATCGCTTTCATCAGAATCCGCCACTTGTTTTCCTTTGCGAGAGGATGTGACAGCCTTTTGTACACCTCTAGAAGTCGTAGTTCTGCGGGTTACTCCAGTAGTAGGCCGAGAAGTAGCTTCGGCTTCTAATTCAGAAATGCTCTTCTTCTTAAGGGGTGCATTGGTAGCTAAGTCCCATCGACAGTAAAGAAAAGTTGTATGAAGCTCAGGCTCAGCAACGGGCAAGCTAAATTAAGCTTCAGTACAGTCGATAACATTCCAAAACCAAGCTCGCACTCCATCGATAAGACCTCCACAGGTTGTTAGCCATTTGTTGGGATTCCCAATGTATAATTGATCGTAGCCAAATTGTCGCGCAAATCGGCAAGGAAGGTAAGGCTCAATTCTACAAATATTTCTTAATCGAAAAACATTATAACCTGGTCGAATGTTCATGAGCCAATGAAAGCTGTCTGTGTTGAGAGAAGTCCTGTTAGCCCCAGGCATTTCCTCATCAATGAGCATGTCATTATGTGCGCCAGGAAATTGGGGAAACATTTATAAAATTCCTAACACTTAGCATTCTTGAACTGCCTCACTATGTCAGACCATTGTCGGGAAGGACTCAACCATTTACATCCCTCTAAAAGCTATAACAGAGGAATTTCTGGATTAGATACATCAGGAGCTGACATCATGTCGGTTCGGTGGAGGACCAACCACGCCATTAAATATGTATATGGTATCTCTATCCTTGACATATGAATTTTACTTGAAGGCTGGGCATCCACTTTTATGAAAGTGTTGGCTAAGTTGCGCAAGCCGCTATGGATATCGGCAATCATGGCAGAGAGCAAAGATAGTTCACCTTTGACAGCTAATTGAACGGCAGGAAAGAGAACCTCGAGAGGAAGAGCATCTGAAGATTGATGTGGTACTATACATCTCTTTAACCATATGGCCAGATAGCCGGCGAGAAGAGTCTCAGGTTTCATCCTTTTTGTGGCTTGCCACAAGAAAGTTTTGAATTTCGTACCCCTTAGGAAACCACCTTCGGATGATCCAATTGTGTAAGATTGAGCATCGATCTTCATGATCAGCTTGTTAACATCAGAGGGAGTCAGCGTAGCGATTCACAAACTGCCTCACTAGTCGAGCTCTCAAGGTTCTAGAATAGGTAATCAGCGAATTTCTTTAGACTGACTTGAGCAGCTTTCTTGCTCTTCACTTCAATTCTTGCTATCGCCGTTTGGTAATGGCAAGTCAACTCCCAAAGAATATCGTGAACCATGGGACCTATTGTCTTCATCCGCTGAAGCTGACGATTAGAAGGAAAATATTCTTGGTATGGAATATTCCCTATTGGTAATCCTGAGACCTTCATCATCTCATGAAGCGAAAGCCCTAATTCCCTGTACTTGGTGAAGAATATATTCGTATCTAGGTTATAAGACTCGAAGAGAGCGAGAAAATGATCCACGCTTATTGGGAGACCATGCATGCTAGCTCGAATAGGGATATATATAATCCTAAGTTAGCTAACTCTTGACCCCAGCGGCCGAGCATATAGTTGGTCATCCTAGACCACCATTTGCCTGGGAGAGAATGAACCCAACCAAAGCATCTAAATTTCTTAAGAGGAAATTCTTTGCCGATTTGAGCAAGCCGATTCTTTACCGTGTTGGCCCTTATCATCAATTCGTTGTGAGGTCCACTATCTAGTCCAAGTACCCTTGGGTGAAGACCACGAATGGTATGTCGACCACTAGAGCCAGGAGCACTAATATCCTTACCGATGAATCCACAATGGATGCGTTCATGGTCATCTGTCAAATGCCACGACATCTTTCTCGAAACGGTTAAATTCCGTAATTGTAAAATCAAGTAGTGTTGGGGAAACGGAGGAAGGAACAGAAGGTCACCGTCGTACTCCTTCAAACAAGCTTCAGGGCTACAGCAAAGGGCGTCAGGATCTTCAATTGAATCCCCGAACATATAATCAGGTTTCTTTAGCGGCTCAGTGGAATCTCGAATAGAGGTTAAAGGTGAGTCGGTTAACAGCTAACGCAATGTACGACGGCTTCACTCGTAAATCAGCTCAGGGATGCTATCAACATAACCTTCATTAAACTAATGGGCCCCTCTAACCAGAAAATCCCCATCAAAAGAAGTTTGAAGAGTACTGCTTTGACAAGTATTCTCTCCATCAGCAAAAGGAACAGAAGGAAAGTGAACTACAAACAAAATTGAAACACAGTTGAACGAAGAGGCTAAAAGTGCAAAATTCGTTGCTCTAAGTAGCCGCGGTAGTGTTCACTGCCGCGCGTTACCACGGCAGTGTCTGCTATCGCGCTTAGCTGTGGCAGCACGTGCTGCCACGGTAACTTAGCAGCGGCCGATAGCTTCGAAAAGCCATGAATTTGAGAAAAACTCGTATCTTGGCCGTGGTACATGTCTTGATTAAACATGATATGTGTTTTATAGCGTCAATCCCCTCAAAAGAGGATGTCGACTCTTCCCGAATGACTCTCAAAGGAGACAAACAAGGATATGAATGCAAATTATGAATTTAAATAAAGAAAAAGCACAAGAAGCTTACCCCCAAACGACGTAGCAGCAGCCGCGCCCTCCTCTGACACTTGGGCACCGATTTGCCTTTGGGAACGCGGGCCTTCTTAGGAGACATGGTGGAATAAACCTAAAGAACAAAAAGTTAGGGTTTTTTTAAATGAAATCTCAAACAAAAGAAGCAAAATGAACCTAATATACAAGAGAGGGGTGCGGTTCTACCAGAGAACGAAGAGAACCGAGCTTGGAGAGTCGAAGAATCGAAAGAGAAGCTTGAAAATTAAGAAGAACACCAGAAACCCTAGTGTAGGCGTATAAAATTGCCTATAGGTCCCACAATACAGCTCGACGACGCCAATTCAACAAACGGACCATCGAGCGACGTATCCAAACAAAACCGTTAGCTCGCCAACGCCGAAGCCAAGCCATATGCAACGGAGCAGGTTAACGAGGCGACGAAGCCAACAAATCGCACCCAAGCATTGGAATACATCCACTCGCACGCGGAATCAAACCAACGTTTCGGGGAATCACCGAGTCATCTAAACAAGAACGAACTCGGTGATACAACGATCGAATCAAGATCAATTCCAGACTCGAACTCAGAAGCGGATTAACTGCCATATTTGGAATCAAGTCAACAAGTCGATTCCAGATCAAGTCAACCACAAACCGAATCAAATCCGAACAACGGAGAACCGAAAACACCGGAAAACCCGAACGACGGACGAAACGACGGAACACCCGGGGGCTCGGCCAAGGCCGAGCCACCCTGAGGTGGCTCGGCTCAGGCCGAGCCACCCATGGGTGGCTCGGCCATGGCCGAGCCACCCAGGGGTGGCTAGGCCCTGTTCTGTGCACGGGGCACAGTAACGAGTGCCTATAAATAGGCCTTGTGCTCATTTGTTTCAGGGGTTGGATTTTGGAGGAGGCGAAGCCCTGTAGGATTGAAACCTCAGATCTGATCAAGATTCAAACTTTGAGACTTCGAAGACTTGCTCATCCGGATCTGGTGCTCAGCGATCGACAACGCCAAATAAGGTAGGAGTTCGAGAGGACCGGATCGGGAGATCTACGTTGCTATACTCCGGATCTAAGCTTGGTTCTTAGATCCCGAGATTGAGCGGTTGTTTCCTTGGTGAAACAATCCCTCCGGCTATTATCTCCCTTGGTGGAATAATACCCGTTATACTGCGTAGATCTGCCCGGATTTGGATCTAGCGGTGGTCCACGGCAAATAACCCCGGCGCAGGCAAAGAACCCACCAAAGCGAGTGACCGCAAAACAGGAGCTCGCGATTCGTTCGACAAAGAAGGAAACAAGTTATAATTTTTCTTTATTTGTATTTTGATTTTCATTGTAACCGGCTCTTATAAAAAGACCGGATCTTTGTAACTCGATAAACGATTATTAAAGTGTACAATGATATCAACAATGAAGAAAGCAACAGATTTTCCCGCGAACACCTAGATCTTGCTCGAAAAGAATCACCAAAATATGAAGAGGTGAGGAGGGGAAGAGCCAAAGGGTACCTTTTATAGGATATTTAGGAGGTTTTTGAACTCAAAGGAGCGGGGAGAAATACCCCGAAAAGGCCCAACAATCGACTTATAAGCCCGACTGGCCGTCTTTGCGCGTGACAGTCTAGGCTGACGTGCTCTCGCGCGGCAGTCTACGCTGATGCGCATTAGCACGTCAGTAGACGATGACACACGTGAGCGCGACAGTTTACACTGACGTGCAAAAGCGTCACGCGTACGAAGTGATTCCATGGGTATTTGTATACATACATTTCCCATTGTATTTGGAATGCATACCAAACTCCGATAGGTCTATGAGTATAAACTATGTCTTCATGAAGGCCGATGCGTCGACAATCAGTTCGATATTGGTTCAGCCACAAGAACTAAAATTACAGATTAAAGCACTAATTTCAGTTCAAGACTTCGACAACGGTCAAGCGATAAACGTAATACCGGAACAATTTTAGCTATTCTACAAAGCACTGAGTAGACTAAAAGGTGAAGAAGTCAATAGTTGAAATCGTTCACAGGTCCTTCTACACGATCTCCTTAACTAAGTACTGAAGAGATTGTAAGTAAGACCTATCTTATCCAAAGTGTCCCAGACTCCTCTAAAAATAAAAAAGAACGAGTCTGAGATACTTTGGAGGGGGTATCTGTAGGCATCAAAAAATGCTTATCGATATCCAAATATTGTTCAAGACAAAGAGAAGACGATAAACGCTATTATCTAAGTCATGGGAGATCATACAAGCCCAAAGGAAGCAAAAGGATCTGAGAATCAACACAAAACAATATGAATTCACAGAATAACGCAAACTTCCACATGTGGGCGTGACAGTGCTGGCCGCCGCGCATAGGCGCGGCAGTGATTGTTGTCATGCATAGCCGCGGTAGTGATTGCTGCCGTGCATAGCCGCGGCAGTAGTTGGTGTCGCGCGAGCTATGGAGAGTTGTCGTATAAGTTCTAAAATGGTTATGCGATGATTTTTTAAAGTCCACATGGTGCCATGATAAAAAAGAGACATGTGCTGACGTGGACAAGCGGTTAAACCATGAAAAAAGTGGTTAAAAGTCGTGGGGAGAACGGTTTCAAGTATGATGAAACGTGGCTGGAACTGCTTCTTTAGCCGCAGCAGTGTACACTGACGTGCTAATGGCCGCGTCCTGATGGCTGTCGCGCCCAAAGAGAATTCCTCTGGTCGATTATATTGCTTCCATTTCCATTATTGTGCACCCCTATCCCTAGAAATACCTTCCTGGACACGAAGTAAAGGACAGAGAGCAGAATATAGCAGAGAAGCCTAAGCTTTTTGGTGAATTAGAGCAAGAGAGAGTCTTCATTCCTCACAACTGTTTCCAAAGCTTTTAGTGAGTTCCTAGAGATCTAAGCTCTGACTTGATCTTTGAAAGAGTGAACATCTTACATTGATAAGATATTCACTTTAAATTCTTACTTCGATAGACGAAGGAAGAATCCCTTAAGCCCTTTGCAATTTGTGAATCGGTGGTCCACGAGCCAAAGCACTCACGACACAGGCAAAGTCCCACAAAACAGAAATCGATAAATAATTTCTATGATATTTTCTAGAGAGTTGTAATTTTCATTTATTGTGTGAAAGAAGTCTTATAAAAAGACTATTTTGTTTTGAAATTATTGTAATCGATAGAAGATATAATGAATCCATAATAGTTTCAACTTTCGAAGAAAACAGGTTATCCTTAAGAATACGGTGTACGATACTCTCCAGGAACTTCCCGTTAAAGATCCAAATCAGTTCAGACTTGTGAACCCATCGGATTATAAATACGAATATCCAGTCTAAGATAGGTCAGAATTTATCCGTAAATTGACCGAATCACTCATTTGTAGAGAATCTTAGCTTCATTTGGGTGATAATCGGTGAACCGCGGCTTCGTGCGCATGCGAATCGGCGAATCGTGGCTTCGAGCGCGTGCAAACCACTAAAAAACTCTCTTGGGGCTGTTTTGGTTTGTTTTGGTCTGGTTTGGTTTGGCTTAAGATGGTTCAGACCGCGGTTTGGTTTGGTTGGATTAGGTTTGGTTTGACTTAAGTGTTTTTTCTCTCTTTTTTTTCTTTGAGTGACTACGACCATTGTATTTGAACATTTGATATTATTGATGATAAACATATCTTTTGTTCGGTGTACTTCTAATCTTTATTATGATTTATCATTCCGTTTAGAATAATTAACCGTAATACTTATAGGATTTTTGGCAAATCCTCAGTCATCAACGGATTTTATGAGCCTTTACAGACTACCGTTTGAGTCGGGTAGCATGTGAATTGTCTAAGTCCGTTTTAAATGTAACGTTATGCTAAAGGAATGAACTCCCTTAGACTAGTACTATGATATTGAATACATAGGATTTGTCTCTTTCACGGAGAAAGACTAACCGGCAACGCGTGTTAGACACTGAATTATCCCTGTTTAGGATTCGGGATAAAATTTCTCATGCGTGTAAGGCATGGATTATGGTGTTATTAATGACAATCTGCTACAATATCGAATATGTGGGCTTTTGTCTTTTTAACTGTCAAGGACTAACCGGCAACGCGTGTTAGGCATTGACTTATCCCTTCTTAAGCTTTGGGATAAAATTTCCCAGACTTGAATTATGGTGTCTTCTTCAATCCGTGAAAGACTAAACCAGTAACATGTGTTAGGCATTGACTTATCCCTACTTAGACTTTAGGATAAAATTCCCTATGTTTGTGAAGCACGGATTTCGGTATTATTAATAACAATCCATCACAATGTTGAATATGTGAGCTTTTGTTCTTTTTACGATCAAAGACTAACCGGCAATGTGTGTTAGGCACTAACTTATTCCTACTTAGGCTTTGGGATAAAATTCCCAATGCTTGTGAAGCACGGATTTTGGGAGTTATGAAAAAAATAGTGTCTTCTCTTAGGGAAAAGACGAACCCGATGCTGGAGAGGAAGAATTTTATATTCTCTCTCCAGTTGTAAAGGAAACTTAAAGTGGGATCTCCATTTCAAGAATCCGGGAAGGTGAAACTAAGAGTGTGATCTTCACTCCGAGAATCAAAAGAATTCAGATAATCCTAACCGTCGGAAGGTTTGATTACCGAAATAAAGATGGGTTTCTCATTTCTCAAGAGTGTATTACGGTTTTGGCCCTAACTGTTGGAAGATTTGACCAAGTAGGAGGTTTGAGACGACCCTAACTGTAGGAAGGTTTGATCGCTCGATTTGAAAGTGGACCTCTCGTTCGTGGAAGGAATCGAGAGGAGATTTTGGTTGTGGTCCTAACTATAAGAAGGTTTGACCAAGTGGGAATGGAGGAACAACCCTAACTACTTTAAAGGTATAGTCGCTCAATTTGAAAGTGGACCTCTCGTTCGTGGAAGGAATCGAGAGGAGATTTTGGTTGCGGTCCTAACTATAGGAAGGTTTGACTGAGCTGAATCAATTAGAGTAAGAGTGTAAATCACAGTGGGAGTGTTGATTTGTAAAAGTCACTCAGCAAAATTTTTTAATGTTAAGTGATAAGAATTTAACATGAAAGGGGTCTGCCGCTTGCCATGAATTAGCAGCTAAACTTTGAGAACATTGTATTAGGACTTAACCTTGGGTGTGCTGAGTGCACAAATGCAGTGGGAGTTTGAACGGATTTGACCAAAGGAACTCTGATAGGCTCACTCTCAATTGATCTGATCAATGAGGGACAGTAGGAGTTTGGTATTTATCCCCGTTTATAGTAACCGGGTTATCCACCCCCAGCTTTCCTTACGAAACCGGGTCTAATGAGGAATACTTTGTATTCAGATGAATAGTCGGGTTATCCTTAAGAATATCACATACGATATTCTTTCAGGAACTTCTCGTTAAAATTAGGAAATAGGTTTGACTCGTATATCTGTTAGAGTATGCAGGGAGCAGTTTATCCTCATGCACCTATTGGAGGATTGAGAAGCAGTTTATACTCATATACTCTTCGGAGTGTGCCATTCTCATTCGGCTCATTTCAGTGTTATAATGCCAGCATCGACCAAGGCTTGAATGTTGTTCTTGAGAGTGAAGCAAGCCTTGGTGGGATGAAGGATCCTCCTGTGGTACGCACAGTACTTTGGATCCGAAGTGTTATTAGCTTCCTCCTAATTCGTAATAGGTGGCAGCTTGATTTTGTTGTTTTCAAGGAGGTATTTGAAGATAGTCGGAACCTCTTCATCCTTAAAAGAGTACTCTTTTTGGAGTCTCGGATTCGGAGTCTTTTGCTGTTTCTGATGCTGCTATTATAACGTCTGATTAGCATTAACAACCGCTGCATGTGCCTTTCCATTATCGCGTGAGTCACCAAGTGGTGACCTATGCTCCCGCACGAGAATAAAAATCCAGAGGAATAAGGGGAAAACAAGTCTGATTAGCGCTCACGCAGGTCACCCATGGGTGACCCGCGCCCACGCGGGTCACTAGTACCCGTCGTGCAGATTTGACCTCCAAACGCGTTTTTGACGGTTTTTAAACGGTTTTCGTAGGATTTATCTATTTTAGAGGTTCCCAACTGACTTGATATCATTCACAAACATGGTTAGGCCGTTATTGACTAAAGATAAGGCCAAATCGCTCATTCTCATCCAAATACCCGCATTCAAGGCCTACAAATATAACCCCTAAGGCCTCCATTCTACAGATCTGGAAAATCAAGAGGGTGACGTGTTGTTAAATTAGAGAGTGGAGCATGAATTTCAGAGAGTTAGAAGATCTTAGTGGAGTTTCTCAATAAAAAGAGAGTTCGAGAGATCTGAGTCTTGTTTTCCCCTTATTCCTCCGGATTTAAGCTTAGTCTTAATCTCGAGAAGAGCTGTAATCTCGCTTGGTGGAGATTATCATTGCTATGATTACTTCCTTTGTAAAGTAAGAGCATTGATTACCAATTTTCGGCTAACCGGATCTGATCTGTAGGCGGTCCATGGATAAATCCCGGCACCGACAACGATCCCGCACAAGCAATAGGCGATAAACATCTATTGTGTGTAGTTTAAGAGAAAGTTGTAATTGTTGATTGAAAGTCTTATAAAAAGGCTAATTTCTTAAATTTATTGTAACGTTCAAAGTTGTAATGGATTCTTCAATAAAATCGACTTTCCACCCTAACACCCGCGAAGGGTGCCCACGAATGACCAAACCATCAAAGCTTTATTGTCAGAAATCTGTCCAAGTGGGACTTGAAGTAGATCAGATGTTGAGTGGGAGAGCCCTTCCCATCGAACGGCATGAAGTTGATCAGGTTAAACTTCACCGGGTACGGAATCGACTCCCACTCTCTTGGGTAAGGATACAGAATACCGGACTTCTTCACCTCTCGAACATACATCAAAGCGTTGGTTTTGCTCTCGAGGTCTTTAATCTTTTCATCCTCATCTGTATCATGCTTTGGACGATTTCTGAGAGGAACAAGGTGTCCACCCCCGACATTATCATCTTCGATGGGACCACCCCCAGCGTTATTGTCTTTAGTAGGACCACCCCCAGCATTTTGGTCAACGGGAGGGTTATCTGCATCGAGATGTTCGTCCATGTTTGAATCGCCACCTGCCCGATAGGCATTATTGTGATGACTAGATTCGCCAATCTGATTAGACAAAGCTCGAATCTGTTGGTCATGTGTTTCCCTCTTCTGTTGTATAGCCATTTCCATTTCAAATTTAAAATTCTCTCTGCTTAGCCAGAGCGTCTTTGAGGATTTTAGCCAATTGTTCGGTGTTGATCATGAACACCTCAAGAGATTGTCCTGTGCTGGACACGGTATTGTTGGAAGCGAGTGCAGAGTTGGCATCTGATGCTTCATCATCCGAGGATAATCCTCTATTCATCCTTTGATAGTCCCTACGTCTAGTAGTCCCCACACGTAGCTGAGTTAGACGATGTGATATGAGGAGGTCAGAACTGGAAGGTTGAATCGATTTTCCCTTATCAGCCATGTTAATTGTAACTTCCGGAAGTTTATTATCTTGAACGGCTAATCATTTCTCACGGAAACGCCTTAGCTTGGTTTTCAACACTTCAGAGGAAAGCATTTGGGATATTGAGACCCTCTGTAGAGCGGTCTTGGGGCAGTTACATACTAATAATACTGCCCAGATAAGCTTGGTACGTAGACAATGAGAAGTCGCTTCCCAAGTATTTTCCTTCCGAGTCTTTTTCGTACTCACAGTTCGATAGTACAACTCATCAGCATAATTACCAGAGTAACCTATCGTATGTTGGTCATCTTCTTTTAGTGAAGATAATTCCCCAAGAATCGCACGTTTAAAACCATGATTTTGTGAGTGCAGGGCCTCAACGGGCTCTTGAACTTCAACTTACAACCCGAGACGATTAGTCGCAGGTACCATCTCCATGTAAGTAGCCTTCAACTTATTGAAAAGGCGTGTATATCTCCCAGTCTGACGTGTTGTGCATAGCTTATTTGTTAGTCCCGGATGCTCTCTTGCTTAGGTTTCGTCTTGATTTTCATGCAAAGGACCGAGATGGTCCGTGACCTTCACTTTGAATCAAGACAAGCCCACGCTTTCATGAAGCTTAATCGGAGACTCCGAACTTGTGGGGATGAGAACAGAAGCTATAGGAGGCTCTGAAATAACCGTGGGAACTTAAATTTCTACAACAAAAGGTTGGTCGGGTCGGGCTTAGTCCAAACGAACCAATATTTGGTGGTTCAGATCTGACTGAACCAGTCTTTGGCGGTTCAAGTCTGGATGAACCATTTTTTGGTGGTTTAAGTCTGACTGAACTAGTTTTTGGCAACCAGGGTCCTGCAGAGTCAAATTTTGGTGGCTCGGATCTGACTGAACCAGTTTTTAGTGGTTCAGCTCTGACTGAACCAGGTCTGGTTGAACTAGGAATTTGTGGTTCGGTTTTTCCAGGCTCCGTATTGGATTTTGGCCTCCAAATTTGGCGTAGTTTTGACTGTTTATTCGGTGCGTCATACCTCTATAACTCCTTAGCCTCCTCCTGTATGAGGCTCTCCGCACATGCAAGAAACACGCGACATTTCTGGATTTGCTCTTCAAGGGTTGAACGAGTCCTTTTGACGCGGGTCCACTTGTTAGCCACTGTTGTGAAAGAAAAATCTTTTGTTCACTGCAGCGGGGTTTGATATCACTTAGGCTCCAGGTTTGCCTCATGGTAGATTCCATCTACCGATTCTAAGGCCTTTACGAATTGACACGCGAGGCTTTAGCATTGCCTTTGACGTGCTCTTTTTGAGAGAGTCGGCACATTTTTAGAAGTGAGCTCTTTGATTGAAGAGCTGTAGTTCGTGGCCTTGGCTTTGTCATATGCCGGGAGGCTATTGCGGGGTGTATCTTGGACCGTCGCGGGGTGAGGATCCTGATTTTGGGGCTTCAAGTCTGAGTACCCCCGAATCTTCCTTGTGGAGTCTCTCCTATACTTGCGAGGAGAGGATGATTTGGAAGATGAGGATAAGTATTCCTCGTACTTTGCTTGGTCAAACTCGTACTTGACTTCTTCATCAACCAGGATGATAATCTTTGCCTGCGACACTATAGCTTCGGCAGAGAAGCTGTTGGCTCCCACTGTGGTCGCCAGTTTATTTTTGTCAAAAGTTACTTTTCCCATTGCTTTCGAACCTGTTACACCGTTTATCGATTACAAGTCTGAACTAAAAGAAAAGTTAATCTGTTTATAAGATCTTCTTACAATGAAAAAATCAAAAATTACAACTTTATCCAACAAAACACAACAATAGTTTATCTCCTGATGTTTTGCGTAGGATATTTGCCTGTACCGGGGATGCGTTAGTCCATGGACCACTACAGATCAAATCCGATTGACTGTATAACTACGCTCTTGTTTCACAAAGGAAACAATTGCGGTAGTGATAATCACGACCAAGAGGGATTATGACTCTTCTCGAGATTAAAACAAGGTTTAATCCGGAGGGAGGTGGGGGAGAGAATCTTGAATCTTTCAAAGGGTTTTCCTTTATGAAAAAGTTTGCCAAGATTCGTTGATTCTCCTCTGAAATTCATGGTTCACTGCTCAATTCAACAGCACCTTGCCCTCTGATTTTCAGATCCTCTCAAATGAAGACCCTGGGCTTCTATTTATAGGCTTCTGTTGTCATGTTTTCTGATAAAATAGGTATTCTGATGTCTTCTACAGCTAACAACGATTCAGATATGTTTGGGGGAGCTTCAAACCAATTGAAGAAGTCCTAGAATGAAAGAACTCTGATAAAACATTAAAAAACACATTTTTGAGAATTTCAACCGATCAGGACTGTCCGTGGTGGCCCAAAACTGTGTGAGCCACCTAATGGTGGCTTGCAGATGTGTGAGCCACCATTTGGTGGCTCGCGTGGGTGTGAGCCACCATTTGGTGGCTCGCACTCACACGAGCCCCGTGGCTTCCGTTTACCCATCTTTTTAATTTTTTGATGGTTTTTTGTTTCATCTGTTCGCTTTCTCTGTAGTTGTTTTTCCGCTTTATGTGTATTCATTGATTCATCTCCTCATATGCGATTCATTTCATACGTTCCGCGAACGATTTATTGAACTTGTGGTTCTCTTCATGTGTTTTGTTGATTCGTAAGCGAACGTTCATCGAACGCGTGAACCTTTTAGAGCTGGTTAGCGAGCGTGTAAGCCCGTGGTCTTGTTTCGAACATTTCGTGACTTTGTTGCGTCAATGATTTATTGTTACATTGCCTTGAGTTGTATTCAAGGCTGATAGATAGTTTTTGACGCTTATAGTTGGTGGCGAAACTTTCCTGGCGTTCATCATCGGCGGTGAAGAAAACTACGATCTTGAAGATGGTGATGACGAGTTGCGCGCCAACCCCCTTAAGTTTACATATTCTTGTAATTTTTTTTGAAATCAATGACTTGTATGTAAATTTATATATTGTTGGTATTTTATTATAATAAGTTTGTTGTTAAGCTTATAAGTTAGTGGTGAAGGAAGATTATGTGTTGGTTTTGAAGGTTACGATTTGGTTGTGAAGTTTACAAATTAGTTGCCAAGGGTACATATTGATTGTGAAGCTTACTAGTTGGTTATGAAAAGGTTACGAGTTGATTGTGAAGCTTACGTGTTGGTTATCAAGGTTACGGGTTGGTTGTCAAGAATACGAGTTGGTTGTGAATGTTAAGAGTTGACTGTAAAGGTTATGCGTTAGTTGTGAAGGTTATGGGTTTGTTGTGAAGGTTCTGAGTTGTGAAGGTTTCGAATTATAAAGGTTACGAGTTGGTTGTGAAGCTCGGTAATGAGTTGATTGTGATTATTGTTAACTAACCTTCACAACCAACTCGTATCCTTCTCAACCAACTCGTATCCTTCTCAACCAACACGTAACCTTCACAACCAACTCATAACCTTGACAACCAA
>BQKN01056802.1:0-17846 GCA_022839385.1 Asparagus kiusianus | reverse complement strand
GGGGGGGCGGCGAGTACGGGTGACCGATGGTCGACGGGCGGCGGCGACGATGGGTGGACGGCCGATAGGCGGGTGGACGGCAGGAGGCGGCCGACGGGCGGCAGCGGTGGCGGTTGTCGCGGCGACAGGCAAAGGGTGGCCGGAGACCGGCTATCAGGTGGGCGGCGGCGGGTAGAGGGTGGCCGATGGTCGGCTGTCGGGCGGGTGGCGGCGGGTCGGGGAGTGGCGACGATGGCGGCGGCGGGCGGCAGGTAGCCTTCTCTTTGTCGTTCATTGCCTTATGCGCTCGTTTACGGTTCGGATAATCCTCTCCGACTTAGATTATGGCGTTCATTACCTTCTCTTTGTCTTGAGCTATATGCGAACACCTACAGGCATTTTTAGACGCCTATATATACCCTCTCTAAGGTATTTCAGACTCGTTCTTTTATAGAGGAGTCTGGGATACTTTGGATAAGATAGATAGCCCATGTTCAATCCCTTTAGTATTTTGTCGAGGAGATAGGGTAGAAGGACCTGTCAATGGCTTCAACTATTGATCTCCTCAGCTTTCAATCTACTTAGTATTTTGTCGAATAGATGAAGTACTTTCGGTGCTGCGTTTATCGTCTGATCGTTGTCAAAATCTTGAACTGAAGTTGGTGTATAAGCATTTGAACTTAGCTCTTGTCATTGAGTTGACGTTGAACTAACCGTCCTTGTCAGGAATTCATATCTGAATCGTAATTGAACTCCCTGGAATCATCCTTTAGCTCGGAATTTTTCCTTAGCCTTATTTTGGCAAAATTATCGATGCATTGACCGGCTGACCGGTATTGACCTTTACTGTAATGCGTTAACCGTCGTTAATACAATTTATACTCGTACGTTTGCTGGAGTCTACACAGTTTAAGCTTTTAAGACGTTGGAGAGTGGTGGTCCAAAATGTCGGGCTGCAGGACCAACTATTAAAGTTGTTTCGTCTGTAGGTATGGATCTAATCCAGATGTTGTTGGATCTCAAGTCACGAGACTAACTAATAAAGTTGGTGCATCAATGACTCTTATATTTATAGGATTTTTGGCAAACCTCCAGCCATCAACGGGTTTGATGAGCCTTTACTGACTACCGTTTGAGTCGAGCTTACATGCAGATTGTTTAAGTCTGTTCTGCATGTAATGTTAAGCTAAGAGAGTCAACTCTCTTAGTGCTATGATATTGAATACGTAGACTTTGTCCTTTTTTAGGTAATAGACTACCCGGCAATATGTGTTAAGCGTTGACTTATCCCTACTTAGTTTTGAGATAAAATTCCCCAGACTTGGATTCTAATGTCTTCTTCATTCGATGAAAAAATAAACCGGCAACACGTGTTAGGCGTTGACTTATCCCTACTTAGGCTTTAGGATAAAATTCCCTGCGTGTGTAAGACACGGATTTTGAGAGTTGAAAAAGTGGTGTCTTCTCTTGGGGCGAAGATGAACCTGGTACTAAAATAGAAGAATTTTATATTATATCTATAGTCACAAAGGAAACTCAAAGTGAAATCTCCACTTTGAGAATCTGACGAGTGAAACTAAGAGTGGGATCTGCACTCCGAGAATCGAAAAGATTCGGATAATCCTAACTATCGAAAGGTTTGATTACAGAACTAAAGGTGAACTTCTCATTTATCGAGAGTGAATTGTTGTTTTGACCCTAACTATAGGAAGGTTTGACCAAGTGGGAGTTTGAGGCGATCCTAACCGTGAAAGATTTGATCACTCGATTTAAAAGTGGACCTCTTGTTCATGGAAGGAATCGAGAGGATATTTTGGCTTTGGCCCTAACTGTAGGAATGTTTGACCAAATGGGGGTTTGAGATGATCCTAACTGTTTAAATGTTTGATCTTTTAATTTGTGAATCTCTCGTTCATGGAAAGAATCGAGAGAGGATTTTGGTTGTGGTCCTAACTGTTTAAAGTTTTGACAAAGTGGGAGTGGGAGTACAAATCATATTGGGAGTATTAACTTGTACAAATCACTCAGTAGGGATTCTTGGTGTCAAGTAATAAGATCTTAACACAAAGAGGTTTGACAATTATCAAATATTAGTAGACTAAAATTCCAAGCATTATATTTGGACGCTAACAATAGGACTGTTGAGTGCACAGACACAATGAGAGTTTGAGTGGATTAAACCAGAAAAAATTTTAGTGGACCCACCGTTAATTAATTTGATCAGTGAGGGATGTGAATCATCAAACACCAGTGGGAGTATTTTGTGAGGGAAGATTGATCCGACGAAGTGATCGAATCTCATATAAACAAAAGAGTGTTTGTAAGTTGGTGAAATTGATCTTGACAATTGGATGCGTTTCACTCTTGGAAGCATTCAGAGTCCAAGTGGGAGTTTCTTATTCATCATTTTTTTTGTAGTAACCGGGTTATCCCTAAGAATACACCATATATAGCATTCTTTCAGAAACTTCCCGTTATATGAATTATCCACCCTAGCTTTCTTTACGAAACTGGGCCTAATATTGTGCTCAGTTGCATGATCAGGTTATCCTTAAGAATATTATGTATAAAATTCTTCAGGAACTTCTCGTTAAAGGTAAAAAATAGTTTAGACTCATATACCTATTGGAGTATACATGAAACAGTTTAACCTCATGCGCCTATTGGTGGAATGGGAGAAGCAGTTTAACCTCTTATACTTATCGAAGGATTGAGAAACAGTTTATACTCGTATACTCTTCGGAGTGTAGGAAAGAACAGTTTATACTCTTATACTTGTCAGAGTTTCAGGGAGCAGCTTAACCTCATATACCGATAGGAGAAGCGAGAAGCAGTTTATACTCGTATACTCTTCGGAGTAAAGGAATGAGTAGTTTATACTCTTATACTTGTTAAGTTCATCGTTCTCCTTCGGCTCATTTTGGCGTTATGACGCCGGCTTCAACCAAGACTTGGATACTATTTTTGAGAGTGAAGAAAGCCTTGGTGGGATGAAGGATCCTCATGTGGTACGCACTGTACTTTGGATCCGAAGCATTATTAGCTTCCTCCTGATTTGTGATAGGTGGTAGCTTGATCTTGTTGTTTTTAAGAAGAGACTCAAAAATGGTCATAACATCTTCGTCTTTGAAGAAGTACTCTTTTTAGAGTTTCGGATCTGAAGTATTTTGCTGCCTCCGGGGTTGTTATTTTGTGATGTCTGATTAACGTTAACAATTGCTGCAGGTGTCTTCCCCTTACCATGGAAGATGAAGCTTGAGTTCAGAGGGTTAGTCGTCGGTTGACTTCTCTTGGCTTTCTTCCTTCTGAAGAAGCGTTCGGCCTGCTCTCCGTGCACCTTCAACTCTTTCCAGGTGTTGGATAGGTTTTTATGACAGGTTTGGAGGATGAAATCCTCTGTGACCAGATCTCGGTAATTCATAACCTTATTCTGAAAGCACTTGACGAAGTCGTCGACCATCTCTTCGTCTTTCTATTTCTCCTCAAAGAGTGTCCTAAATGATACATCAATGTCATCATCAAAGAAATTGCTGAGGAATAAGCTTTTCATATCGCCCCAGCTATTGATGCCTTCAGGCTTAAGACGGTGGTACTAATCGAAGGAAGGCCCGCGAAGGGTGCCAACAAATGACCGGACCATCAAAGGCTCATTGCTAGAGATCATTTCCAAGTAGGACTTGAAATAAATCAAGTGTTGAGTGGGGGAACTATTCCCGTCAAATGGCGTGAAGTTGATCAGGTTGAACTTCACCGGATATGGGATCGACTCCTACTCTTTAGGGTAGGGACATGGAGTGCCGGTCTTCTTCACCTCCTGTATTGATATCAAGGCATTAAGTTTGCCCTCGAGGTCCTTCATCTTCTCATCCTCGCTCGTATCCTTCCTTGGTCGATTTTGAGAAGGAACAACGCGGCCATCCCCGGCATTGTCATTATCGGTGGGACCACCCCTAGCATTGTTATTTTTAGTAGGATCACCTTCAGTATTTTGGTCAATGGGAGGGTTATCTGCATCGAGGTGTTCGTCCATGTCAAAATTGTCACCTTCCCGGTTGGCATTGTTGTGACGACTGTATTCACCAATTTGACCTAACAAAGTTTGGATCAGCCAGTCATGCTCTCCTTTTATCCGTAGCATAGCCATTTCTATTTTGAACTTGAAGTTCTCCTTCTGCTTAGCCAAAGCATTTTCAAAAATCTTGGTCATTTGCTCGGTGTTGATCATAAATGCCTCACGAGATTGTCCTGAGCTGGATACTATTTTATCAGAAGCGACTGCAAAGTTAGCGTCTGATACTTCATCATCTGAGGATAATCCTCTATTCATCCTCTTATAGTCTCTACTTCTGGTAGTACTTGCGCATAACCAAGTTAGACGATGCAATATAAGGGGGACAGAACTAGAAGGTTGAGTCGACTTTTCCTTATCAGCCATGATAATCGTGAATGCGGATTGTTTAGGATTGACAGCTGCTAGCTGGAGTCGAGACATTAGTTGGGCTATTCCTGAATTAACTCTTCTTCCTGGATAAAAGTCAGGGCTAGAACCACTTGAAACAATCAGAGACTTCCCTTATTGACCATGTTGATGGTAACTTCCGAGAGTTTGCCGCCTCAAATGACCTATCTTCTTTTGTGGAAAAGCCTTGATTTGTGCTTTGACGCTTCAGTGTAGATCCTCTCGAATACCGAGACTCTCTGTGGAGCACTCTTGGGGTAGCTACACACTGATAATACTGTTCTGATAATTTTGCTACACGAACAATGATAGTCCGCTTCCCAGGTACTTCTCTTTCGAGATATGTTCGTACCCCCTAGCCTAATAGTACAACTCATCGGTATGATTGTCGGAGTAACCTATCATGTATTGGCACGACTTTCTAGGCATAACGTCATCACCATCAGATGAAAATATTTCCTTCTGGGGATTCGACGTCTTGTTAGCGCTCTTAAGAGTCGCATGTTTTGAGCTACGTCTTCCTGAGCGCGAGACCTTAACGGGCTCCTGGATTTCGACAAGCAGTCTGAGGCGGTCGATTATAGGGGTTTTCCCATTACGAGAAGGCTCAGACTCATTGCAAGGGCGAGTGTGACCCCTAGCTCGATGAGTTGCTCGGGGTTCATTCACCGTGCCTAAGCATTCTTTGATTGGAACTCTACTTTGATCCTCGTGCAAAGGACCTAGGCGTTCCGTCATCGTTATTTTGAATCGGGATAAGTCTGTGTTGCTATGGGACTCCACCGACGGGACCAGTCAGAATCGGAGCAAAATTCATCGGAGTCGGAAAAATAGGCGCAGGACACCTCCCAGCTCGGCCCAGGCACAGACCATCTTGGGGTGAGCCGCTGCTGGCCGGGTTACCTCGCGGTGATCCGCGGCTGGCCGGGTCACCTCTTGGTGACCCACGACTAGCCGGGTCACCTGGGCGTAACTCTTGTTCTTTTAGTGTTTTGGCCACTGTTTTGAGCTTCGGCCTCCAGACTTGGTGCTGTTTTACTGGTTCTTTGGCCACCTCTTATTTCTGCAACTCTCGAGCCTTCTGCACAAGAATCCACACATACGCAAGGAGTGCGTGGCTCTTTTGGATGCACTCCTCAAAGGTTGAACAGGTCCTTTTGACTTGAATCCATTTGTTTGTTACTGATTTAGGGGAGGATCCATTTGGTCGCTGTTGGGGCTCTTGGTGTTCCCTGAATTTTAGATCTGCCCTGTAACAGATCCCGTCCACTGGCTCCAAAATCTTAGCGAGTTGGCACGCGAGGCGTTAACGTTGCATTTGGCGTGCCCTCTTCAATAGGATTAGCACGCCTTCAGTACTCAACTCCTTGATTGAGGAGGAGTCCAGATCTACAGATTCGATCTTGTTGAAGGCTAGAGGGGCATTGCAAGGTGTAGCTACCGCAGCAACGTGGGCGTTAATCTTCCTGCTCTTGCGAGTGGAGGAGGATATGGAGGAGGAGGACGACAGATACTCCTCGAACTTCTATTGGTCAAACTCGTACTCAACCTCTTTTTCAACCAGGATCTAGATCTGAGGTTGCGACACGACAGCCTCTGTGGAGAAGCTGTTGGCTCCTACTGTGGTCGCCAGCGTGTTTGGGTCAGAAATTATTTTCTTTATTGTGATTGAATCTATTACAACTTCAGGCGTTACAATAAACTCGACAAAAGTTAGTCTTTTTATAAGACTTTTACACTTACAATCTTTTTCAAACAACACACACATCCTATTTATTAGTCTCTGTTTGCGTGGGATCTTTGCTTATACCGGGGATGTTGATTTTCGGTTGACAGAATGGTTAATCAGAGCTCCTACTTCACTAAGAAAGTATTCGCTAAAGTACTGATATCGACCAAGCGAAATCAACACTCTTCTCGAGATTAAGACCAAGCATAATCTCAAGGAATGGGGGGATGGTACTTCAGATCTCTCGAACCCTCCCTTTTTATGCTGAAGAATTTCGCCAAGATCAGCTAGCCTCCTCTGAAATTCGTGCTCCCTTGCTCTCAAACTCGGCAGCACCTCCTCGTCTTGATAATAATTTGCCCCCTTCGAAAGGAGGTCCTAGGCTTATATTTATAGGGCTCCGGATATGGGGTATTTGGATAAGAATGGGAGATTTGGCCTTATCTTTAGTCAATAATGACCTATCCACATCTAGATATGATATCTAATCAGTTGGAACACTTAGAAATGAAGAAATCCTGAAAATCTATCTGAAAACACGTTTTGGGCACTCGAGGCGCGCGACGATTCTGCTATCCCGGACAGGGAGCGGGATAGCTTGTGCTGACCCGGCATGGGCGCGGGACGGCCAAGGCTGTCCCGACCTTGGCCGGGTCAGTTGGCCTCGGTGAGCCTTTTGGTGTGGCTCAGCTTCCGGGAGCTTCTCTGGGTTGTTTTGATCCATCGATTTGCGTACTTTATCATTTTGTTGACTGATACGTTTGGCCAATTTGCTTTATGTGCTCGTTTACGGTTCGGATAATCCTCTCCGACTTAGATTATAACTTTCATCGCCTTCTCTTTATCTCGAGCTATGTACGAACACCTACAGGCATTTTTAGACGCCTACAAAGATATAATGTATTCATTTTTCATTCAACCAACTTTTTAGTAAGTTTATTATCTCATAAATTTCAAAAAAAATCATGTCAAATAGCTATATATGAGGTATTGTTCCGCATTAATCACAAAGGTATTTTTAAAGAAAAATCTTTAGGATAAATCTCGACTAATAAAACAAAGAGAATGATTTACTTGGTTCAAGACATGCCACAGAAAAGAACAAATTTATATTACCATTATATCAAATTGGTAATTCACCTCTTGGGAATAAAACACGTAGACATATTTAACTTGAAAGAGAGGAATCGAAAGAATTAAGTGTTAGATTTAAATCTAATTAAATCTAATTGTGGGCACATATGATTAATCAATGTGTATTGCTATCTTTAAAGATAAGCCACTTAAAATGATCAATCAATTTGGGTTAATGGATATTTAAATAAATCATAGGATTATATGTGCAGATACCAGGTTGTAATTATAATTTGATGAGGGGCCAAATTATAAATGTACAACACCTATATATATGGGGTTATGGTCCCTAATTTAGGGTTAGCCACTATCATTCTCTTATCCCCGTCTAAAGAGATCATAAAGGGAGAAACCCTAAGATTAGAAGATCATCAAAACTCTAACTCAGATTTAAGTTATGGATTCAGGTATAAGTTTCCGCTCCTTTTTGTTTATTCTCTATGTTTTTAATCACGTTTAAGTTCTAACAAGTGGTATCAGAGCCACCCATGATTAATTCTTAGGGGTTTAAGTTCTTAAAAATTAGGTTTTTTTATCTTAAAATCTCTGATTTTTCTCAGAACTGTTCACTTATGAACAGTGAATTTTTGTGAACAGTAAAGTTTTTTAATTTTTGTTGGTTTTTCCTTCAATTTTTTGGGATCTGGATCAAGAAATTATCTTTCGATTCTGGATCTGGTTTTGAAATAAAATCGAGGAATCTTTTGGATATATTTTGTTTGGTCATCGGTCCCGCGCTCCTCGCTAGCGAAGTATCGTTGGCGGCCTCGCTCTCAACTCCGATGGCGATGGTGGTGTTAGGAAACCCTAGGGTTTCGACCTTTGGGTGCAGAAGCAATGGCGGTGGCGGTTTCAGAATGAAACCCTAAGGGTTCATGCGTGAAAACTTGTAGGAATTAAGGAGGTGGTTACCTCAATTTTGGCGAGGCTTGAAAGCTTCAAACAAACCTTGCATTCGTTCTTAGGTGAGCTGTGCGCTCAATTCAAACGAACTTCGCGTTCGTTCTAAGGTAAGCCTCACACTCAATTCAAGCGAACTTCGCGTTCATTCTAAGGTGAGCCTCGCGCTCAATTCAAACGAACTTCGCATTTGTTCTAAGGTGAGCCTCGCGCTTAATTCAAGTCGAACCTCGCGTTTGTTCTCAAGTCGAACCTCGCATTCGTTATCAAGTCTAACCTCGCGTTTGTTCTCAAGTTGAACTCTGCGTTCATCCTCAGGCGAGCCCTGTGCTCAACCCAAACAAACCTCGCGTTCGTTCTCAAGTTGAACATCACATTCATTTTTCAAACGAACCTCGCGTTCGTTCTTAGGTGAGTCTTGTACTTAATACAGACGAACCTAGAGTTTGAAGTCAAGCGAACTTCGTGTTCACTTTGGTTAAGCCTCAGCTTTTCATATTATATTATGGGTCCACTTTGGTATACTTAATTTATTCAATTAAGTTATGGGCCCTAATTAAGCTATGGAAAATTCTTTTAACTCAAATTAAGTTGTTTAATTTAAATTAATTTTGGTAGTTAATCAATTATTTAATTCAAATAATATGACACTAAGATATTAAGTTGTCTCCCATTCCAAATGATTAATTGAAACAAGATGTTGCTAAAGTAACCACTCTTGTGTAGATTGTTCATGAGGGATGTCAGATGTTTATGTGTATGTTTTCGTGTAAATATTTAATCGACCCAAAGGAAGGTTAAGATTTATTTAGACTGTATACACATATGTGATGATAAACATATGACAATTATAAGGTTTACATGTGGATAGTGAATCAATCCAAAGATAGTTTCATTATTTGACATGTGTTATTGTCAGTGTTTGATTATTACAACAAGATATCACTTGAAATTAATATTACTGTCCAAAGACTTGATATTAATGTTGTACCAGATATCTTGGATGGGATCTGTCATTATTTGAATTTTATTGATTACTAATGTGAGCATTTTTTATTTTATTTTAGCTAATGTATCTGCTGCAACAATTTTTGCTAACCTCAACTTAATTCCTATACTAAATGAGACAAATTTCAAGGTTTGGAAAGAGAACATTTTAAGTTGTTCTTGGCTGCATGCATCTAGACCTTACATTAAGGACTGAACAACTCCAACTCCTCACTGCGAAAAGCACTCTTGATACAAAGAAGGAGTATGAGAAGTGGGAGCGTTCAATCGCATGAGTCTTATGATCATTAAGCGAGGCGTTCCGGAAGCCTTCAGGGGCATAGAATCCGAAGGGATTACTAAGGCTAAAGATTTCCTTGCCGAAATTGAGAAACGTTTTGTGAAAAATGATAATGTAGAAACAAGCACGCTTTTAGCTCGCTTGATTTCAATGAAGTATAAGGGAAAAGGAAATATCAAGGAGTACATTATAGAAATGTCTCATATTGCTTCAAAACTTAAGGCACTTAAACTCGATCTTTGTAATGAGTTATTGGTACATCTGGTTTTGTTGTCTCTTCCTGCACAATTCAATCAGTTTATGGTCAGTTATATCTGCCAAAAGAAGAAATGGACTCTAAATGAGCTCATTTCATATTGTGTGCAAGAAGAAGGCAGGTTGAAGCAAGATAAGACTGAGAGTGCTCGTTTGGCCTATGCCTCTAAGGATAAGGGCAAGAAAAGAAAGAATAATAATGAAGCTGCTAAGGGTCCAGTTCAGAAGAAACAACATAAGGAAAATCAGAGTTGTTTCTTTTGTAACAAACCTGGACACGTAAAGAAGGATTGTACCAAATATCACGCCTGGCGTACTAATAAGGGTACGTTCCTTACTTTGGTCTGTTCTGAGGTTAATTTAGCTTCAGTACCTAGAAACACTTGGTGGTTAGACTCTGGTGCTACTACTCATATAGGTATTTCTATACAGGGTTGTCTGAGCTACCGAAAGTCAAGTGATGTTAAAAGACACATCTTTGTGGGTGACGGTCAATCGGTAGATGTGAAAGCAATTGGGCACTTTAGGTTGCTACTAGGAACTGGTTCATATTTGGATTTAAAAGTGACTTTTGTAGTACCGTCTTTTAGACGAAATTTGATTTCATTTTCTGTATTGGACAAATCAGGTTATTCTTGTTCATTTAGAAACAATCACTTCAGTTTATCTTTTAATTCAAATATTGTGGGAACTGATTACTTGAGTATTTATGACAACCTATATTTGCTCGATATAATTGCTTCTTATAATGAATCCTTGCATGTGGAATCACGTGGTACTAAGCGTAAATTAAATAAGGAAAATTCGGTGACAATATGGCATAAGCGCTTGGGTCATATCTCAAAAGGTAGAGTTAAGCGTCTTGTGTCTGATGGCATTTTAGATTCCCTTCATTTTTCAGACTTTGATGTATGTGTTGAATGTATCAAAGGAAAATAGACCAAAGTTAAGAGATTAGGTACCAACAGATCTTCGGATGTCTTGGAATTGATACATACGGATATTTGTGGGTCATTCCCTACGGCATCCTGGAATGGTTAATACTATTTTATATTATTCATAGACGATTACTCACGTTATGGGTACCTATATCTTATTCATGAGAAATCTGAGTCTCTGGACATGTTCAAAGCCTATAAAGCTGAAGTTGAGAATCAACTTAACAAAAAAATTAAAACTGTTAGTTCTGATCGTGGTGGTGAGTACTACGGCAGATATGATGGTTCAGGTGAACAACGTCCAGGACCATTTGCTAGATACCTAGAGGAATACGGTATCGTCTCACAGTACACAATGCTGGGTTCACCTAGCATGAATGGTGTAGCTGAAAGACGAAATAGGACTCTTAAGGATATGATAAGAAGTATGATTGCTCCTTCTTTACCAGAGTCACTCTGGGGAGAAGCACTTAAGACAGAACCTTACATTCTGAACAGAGTACCAAGTAAAACAGTTGCTAAAATACCTTATGAGCTTTAGACTGGTCAAAAATCCAATTTAAAGCACTTACATGTTTGGGGATGTCCAGCTGAGGCAAGGTCTTATGAGCCAAATGAAAAGAAATTGGACTCCAAAACAGTTAGAAGCTACTTTGTTGGGTACTCTGAACGCTCTAGGGGCTATAAGTTCTATGATCCCACACTAAGGAATATTTTTGAGACAGGAACAGCTATATTCTTTGAGGATGTTGAGTTTGGGAGGATAAATAAGGTCAGAGACATTGCTTTTGAGGAGGAATTGACTTCAGATCCAATCCATACAGTTACTTTTGACAATATTCAAGTTCTTATACCTGTTGTTGCTCAAGAAGTAAATC
Organism: Asparagus kiusianus; assembly: GCA_022839385.1. Classification (NCBI taxonomy): domain Eukaryota; kingdom Viridiplantae; phylum Streptophyta; class Magnoliopsida; order Asparagales; family Asparagaceae; genus Asparagus; species Asparagus kiusianus. Next base: position 6,286 of record BQKN01056802.1, on the reverse strand, counting down.
CGAAACCTCAAGATGATAATACTGAATAACTCCATGTTCCAGAAGAACAAACTCAACAACCTCAAGAACCAGTGTCATTAAGGAGATCCATGAGAGAAAGGAGAAATGCTATTTCGGATGATTACATTGTATTTCTCCAAGAACATGAGGAAAGTAATAGAATATTGGAAGATGATCCAATCAACTTCCTTCAGGCCATAAAAAGTTCTAACTCTCAACAGTGGATGGATGCCATGAATGAAGAATACAAGCCTATGCAAGACAATAAGGTTTGGGAACTTGTCTCATTACCAGAAGGTGCAAAACCAATTGGTTGAAAATGGATATTTAAAACCAAGCGGGATGCAAATGGTAATGTGGAGAGGTATAAGGCACGTCTTGTAGCTAAAGGCTTTACTCAAAAGGAAGGCATTGATTATACAGAGACTTTCTCTCCGGTTTTATCGAAAGACTCTTTCAGAACAATCATGACACTTGTTGCTCATTATGATCTTGAGTAACATCAGATGGATGTTAAGACTGCATTTCTCAATGGCGACATTGATGAGATGATTTATATGGTGCAACCAGAAAGCTTTGTGTCAGGAGACCCAAAGAATATGGTTTGTAAATTAAGAAAATCCATCTATGGACTCAAGCAAGCTCCTCGTCAATGGTATTACAAGTTTCAACAAATAATTATCTTGTTCGGTTTTGAGATAAACATTGCTGATGACTGTGTATATCACAAGTTCAGTGGGAGTAAGTACATTTTTCTGGTTCTGTATATCGATGACATATTGCTTGCGAATAATGATATAGGCATGTTGCACGAACCAAGAGATTTCTATCAAAGAATTTTGAGATGAAAGATCTTGGGGACGCCTCTTTTATATTAGGAATCCAGATACACCGAGATCACTCTCGAGGTATACTTGGATTATCACAAAAGAGCTATATCGATAAAGTACTTAAAAGGTTTGGCATGCAAGATTGCAGACCAGGAGATACCCCTGTTGCTAAAGGAGACAAGTTTAGTCTAAATCAGTACCCTAAAGGCAACCTTAAAATTCAGAAAATACAGAAGATTCCTTATGCTTCGGCTGTAGGAAGTCTAATGTATGCTCAGGTATGTACACGTCTGGATATTACGTACATTGTTGGGATGTTAGGCAGATACTTAAGCAACCCTGGTATGGATCATTGGATAGCAGTCAAAAGGGTTACGAGGTATCTTCAAAAAACAAAAGATCATATGCTCACATATAGAAAATCAGAACAGCTGGAGGTCATTGGGTACTCTGATTCTGATTTTGCTGGATGCCAAGATAGCAGGAAGTCTACATCAGGCTACATTTATATGTTAGCAGGAGGAGTTATACCATGGAAAAGTGTCAAACAAACACTTATAGCTTTCTCCACTATGGCAGCAGAATTTGTAGCTTGCTATGAGGCATCCAATCAGGGAATATAGCTACGAAATTTTATCACGGGACTGTGCATTCTGGAAAATATAGAAAGACCAATAAGGTTATATTGTGATAATAAATCTGCAGTAATGTATTCTAATAACAACAGGAGCTCAACTAAGTCAAAACATATTGATATTAAGTTCCTGGTTGTGAAAAAAAGGGTACAGAGTGGACAGATATCCATAGAGCACATTGGGACAAACTCAATGATAGCAGATCCTCTTACTAAGCGATTACCAACCAAGGTCTTTCATGAGCACACCGCTCATATGGTAGTGGTGATATTCGAGGATATCATGATGTTAGGTTGTATTGTCTGATCAAATAAAGTTTTTTCAGTTCATATACTCTGTTACATTATGTTTGGTTTTGACCTTACTAAAGTAGGACCAATTAAAAATAAACATGTATTAAACACATTGCATATAATTTTTATGTTGCACATCTATGATTGGTCTATGTCATTTGATTGTATTGGTATATGTGACCATTGATGGGTCGATTCACGATAAATGTGACGAATGCTGCTTTGATCCTATATTGATATAGTCAATGGACGAGATTGTTTGGAAATACATTTTCAGTGATAACAATTATGAGCTCATAAGGTTATACACAATTTAAGGAATCATATGGTGTCCAAGTAGGAGATTGTTAGATTTAGATCTAATTAAATCTAATTGTGGGCACATATGATTAATCAATGTATATTGCTATCTTTAAAGATAACCCACTTAAAGTGATCAATCAATTTGGGTTAATAGGTATTTAAATAAATTATGGGGTAATATGTGCAGATATCAGGTTGTAATTGTAATTTGATGATGGGTCAAATTATAAATGTACAACACCTATATATATGGGGTTATGGTCCCTAATATAGGGTTAGCCACTCTCATTTTCTTATCCCCATCTAAAGAGATCATTAAGGGAGAAACCCTAAGATTAGAAAATCATCAAAATCCTAACTCAGATTTAAATTATGATTCAGATATAAGCTTCTGCTCCTTTTTGTTTATTCTCTATGTTTTTAATCATGTTTAAGTTCTAACATTAAGTTTGAGAAAATTAAAGTATCTTATGTGTTTCACTTCATATGAAATTACTGTGAGCAAATTAACCCTATATACTTATTTATTTTTTAATTAATTCAAGGTGGGGCCAATACCCCTTCCCCTCAATGGCTCGGCCACTAACTAAGATGTAGTCAAGTTGACCCAATCAGTTCCAACGAGAATAGACTCATGGTTGTAATCTACATTACAACAATATTATTATGCACATAAAAATAATGAATAAGTCGACTCCTAATTTTTTTTTAAATTTTAACTGTAGTAGTTTGTAGACAAGATAATCTACATAATTAGTCATGATTTCATTTTGGAAAGAACCTAGTTTGGAAACAATTGGACTATTTCAATCGGTTTCTACAGGTCAAAAGCTCCCTAAAACCAATTCTATTTTGATCCATATGTCCTTCACATCAAAATAGAATCAATTTATCGTTAAAATGTTTTGTTCCAGTTTTGAGGGGTTTGCCAAACTAAACTTTTTTTTTTTGAAAAGTTGCAAAACTAAACTTGAGTGTGTTTTGTTAGAGGGAGTTGGAACTACAAATGTAGTTACAAAATCATGGTTGTGTTTGGATTGATATCGTTAGAATGTTATATATGTTGTTCCAACTATATTTATGGGTGTTTGGTTGGATATAATTGCAACATGAAAATGTTGTTGCAACACCACATCATACTCCCTTTAAAAGCACGAGTTCGGAAAATCTTTTTTAGACAAATATACCCCTTTATAGTTTGAACTACCTTATCTATAATCAAATTCTAATTTTCAATGGTCAATATTACCCTTCACTATTTTGAATATTTTATTTATATCTTAATCTATCCTAATCATAATCATATCTTATCCTAATCCTATGTGAACCATGTTTAGCTTAAAATTTAAAAAAACTAATTTTAATAAAATATATAGAACATAAAAATGATAATAGTTTGTTAAGATAAAGAAATTACAAGTAGATAACATATTATAATACATGAAGTATTACAAAAAAACCATAAAAAGTTTTAAAATTGCAGAAAAGACCCTTAAAAGTTCAAAATTATTAAAATCATCCCAATGTCTCAAAACTTAAAATAAAAAATATGAAATTAAAAAATTAACATTAGTTTGTAAAGAATTTAAAATTTACAGTTAACACCTCAATGTCTCAAAAATTATAGAAACACCCTCAAAAGTTTAAATTACAGACAAGCACATTAAAATTTTAAAATTTTAAAACTTACAAACAACACAGATGAATTCAAGAGATTACCATGATACACCTAAAATTTTTGACATTTAAATTTAAAATTTTTAATTAACACTCTCAATATCTCAAAAATTATAGAAACACCTTCAAAAGTTCAAATTATAAAAAGCCACCCTAAAATTCTAAAATTTGTAAATAACATAAGATGAATTCAAGATATTATCCTTAGACACCTAAAAAATTAAATTTTGCTGAAATTAACCTCAAAATTTTTAAAAAACTCCTTCAAAATTTAAAAATTGTAAAAAAAACTCTAAATTTTCAAAATTTTTAACTAGCACACATCAAATTCGTCGATTGGTAGACCACTGAAATTTAATATTTTTAAAATTAATCTATAGTTTTAATAATTACAAAAGACACCCTCAAAATTTTAGATACATTCGTAACATTAATTGATAGATGTTTAAATCCATAGAAATAATAAAACACTATAATATTATACCTTAGCATTAATTAATTTTAATTTAGAAACTTTAATCTTTGACATTAATAATATTTATAGGGTAAAAGAATACAACGAATTACATATAGAGAAACTATTAGAATATTTAGGGATAACTTTAAAAGAATTGAGTTATTTCCATTGCAAATGGGAAAGTGATGGAAATAAATCTAAAATTCAGAAAACGTCAATAAATCACTTGAATTAGCATTAACATAAGACATATCTATTAATGAAGCACTGAATGAGTTACATTAAAAAGTAATTTAATAACTTTATCCTAATCAAAGAAAAAATCTCCATGGAAGACATAAGAAAAATTAGTAAGTATTCATAAATTCCATATTGTGTTCTTCAAATTAAATATTTATATAATCTAAGAGAAATTGGAAATGAATAATGTAGGTATTTAGTTTAGATCTTTATGGAAAATGATAGGGATAGAGCAAAAGTAATATTATTGATAACAAAAATTCTTATTGGATGCACATCAGAAGAATTCATTTTAGAGGAAAATAAAGAGATAGCTTCTAATTTATTTAAGTAATAAATTAGGAACACAAAGAATTTTATATATATGAAATTAATATTTGTTCTCATTGAAATAGAAACAAAAATCAAAGTTTATATTTTGAGCAGTTTGTGTTGAACATCATAAGTATATTTGACTTCTTTGTAAAGTTAAATGAGATGATAAAAAATTAACGAGCCCAGGAAAGATAATAGCATAAAAAATACAAAATTAGCCTGATGTCACAATTGATGTAGATAATGAAGACAATACTCTAGAATTGCCCGAGAAATGATAAATAATAAACCTGAAGAAGGATTGATCTTAACTCAATAAAAAAAATAGAAGAAATAAAAAACAATATTTTTCTGAATATTTTATAGAATAGTTTAATTATTTTGAGTGAAATTAAGAATCTTTAGAAGGAAGTTTCATGAATTTTTTTAGTACTTTTATATTCTTATGTGGATGTTTTTATCATATAAAAGTATACTAGAGTTTGCATTAATCTTTAATTTATATTTTTTTATGAAGTCTATCAATTATTAGCAATAAACTTCATATTCTCTTTTGCATCGTTTTAACATACTTTAAATCAATCATTTTGTCATATTGGTTTTAAATATTCACCTTCCTTGTATAACAATATTTTAATATTTTTCACTTTGCAATGCTATACTTTCTCAAATAAAGCTTACTTTCATATCGGTCAAAAATAATATGAAAATTTAAATTATTTTTAAATTATATTTGTTTTTTGTCAATTCAAATATCAACATGAAAATTTAAATTGGGTGTATCCCATTTAAACAAACATAAAAAAATAATTAGGATGTAAAAGTTTAAAGAAAAAAACGAGCACAAACTGCCAAAAATACTTAATCATGGTATTAAATCACGTGCATTGCACGTGTGTAAAAACTAGTATGTTAAAAATAGGAGTGTTGCGTTCATGCTCAAATTTTTAGAGTGTTGCAATAATATTTTAGTTGCAACTATATACAAATGCAACAATTTAATTTGTAATTACTTACAGGTAGGGCTGTCCATCCGGGCCCGGCCCGGGTCGGGAAAAACTAGAGCCCGGACCCGGGCCCGGCTTCCCCGGGCCAGGGTCGGACCTGGGCCCGAGTCCAAGCGGGCCGGGCTCCGGGCCGCCCCGGTTTCTTTATTATTTAAAATTTTTAAAATTTTTAAATTTTGAAGAATACAATGCAAAAAATAAACATAATTTTGATAAAAAATTTATATTATTAATCAATTATAATTATGTAATTTATAAATATAAAAAATTATAAAAATTAAAATAATATAAAATAATTATAGAATTTGTACAAACAAACAAAATTAAAAATAATTGTAGAATTTAAAGAGCCCAAGACCCAATGCCAAATCAAAGACCTCTAAATATATATGTTGTGGCTAGGATTTGAACCACTAACCTACTCTCCAAACTCCTAAATTTTACCACTAGACTAAGTAGCCCAAAGTATTCATGTCATCCAATATATGTATATATATATATACACACACATATACATATATTATACATA
>BQKN01056801.1:5662-17767 GCA_022839385.1 Asparagus kiusianus | reverse complement strand
ACTCTTAAAACAGAATTCTAAACAACAGTACTTAATTTTGACTCTTCATTAAAATCTGTCATAACTTATTATAGGGAACTCCAAACGACTGCCCCTTCTACTTCTCATTTAATATTGCCTTGACTGTATTTGAGTTTATTCTTTAACACTAATTTCAACTTTCCATTTTCTTTGAAAAGTTGTCAACTGTTTAAATAATGAAATGAATTTTCCTAAATTTTCAGATACCATTTTCACTTCTTTCATTTTTAATTTTTATCAAGTTTACCAATTTCTCAAACTTTTTTGACATTTCATTTAAATTTTAGAATTTTCCAATTTTGAAAAGATATACACCGGTTTAAATAATAAAGTAACTTCCACCAAATTTTCAAATACCATTTTCTAACATTTATATTTTTCAAACTTTCTATTTTCTGAAACTCTTTTCAAGTTTTCAAAAATTTCCAATTTCACAAACTTCTTTGACTTTTCCTTTTAATTTCTCAAACTTTCCTGTTTTCATAACATCTTAATTTATCAAACATTTTTAGGATTCGACACAAGTGGGTTCGCTTAGCTATTCAAGCATTCCAAGTTCTCGAACTCTTTTTGAGATTTCACTTCAATATCTAGACTTTCCAATTTCTCAAAACTTTTTTTCGGCTTTCACTTAGTTCTCCAAAGTTTTCTATTTCTCAAGATTTTTTAAAGATGTCACTTTTGTTCAAACTTTTATTTCCCAACTTTGTTTGAAGATATTACTGTAATTGTCAAACATTCCAGTTTCTCAAATTTGTTTTAATATTTTTTTCACTTTGACTTAAGTTGACAAGTTTGCTTGTTTTGCATTTCATTTACTCTTTACACTTACAAACTTTTATGAAACTTTTATGACATTTCACTTATATTTTCAAACTTGCCAATTTTTTTGAACTTTTATTTTTCTACATTTGACTTCTATTTTAAAACTTTCCAATTTCTTTGAAAAGTTATCTATGGTTTATATAATAAAACCAATTCTAGCAATTTTTCAGATACCATTTCACATGTTTACATTGATCTAAACCTTTTAATTTTTCAAAAAAATTTCAAGTTCTCAAAACTTTTTTGGAATTTTTTTAAAAGTTGTCAATGGTTTGTGTGACAAAGTGACTGTCACATAATTTTTAAATAACATTTTTACATGTTTACAATTTGCCAAACCGTTCAATTTTTCATGCTTACCAATTTCTCAAACTTTTTGTGACATTTCACTTAAATTTTAAAATTTCCTATGTCGAAATTTTTTCAGCAGTTTTAATTAAAAAAACATCCAACGAATTTTACTATACCATTTTCAGACATTTACATTTGTCGAACTTTCCATTTTCTCAAACTCTTTTGACATTTCACTTTTATTTCTCAAACTCTTTAAAGATTTCATTTTAATTTTCACTTTTCAATTTGTAAATTTTTTTCACCTTGACATTAGCTAACTTGTTCTGCATTCGCTTAGTTATACTAACTTTCCTTTTTCTCAACCTTTTTTTAAGATTTCACTTTAATTATCAAACTTTCCAATGTTTCAAACTTTTTTTGATATATCACTTCTAGTTTCCAACTTACCAATTCCTTAAAAATTTCCACTTTATTTAATATTTCACTTTAATTTTCGATTTTGCGAAAAACAAGTACTTACAAAATAATAGTTTTTACAATTTCTTTTTTTTTCGCTGTGACATGTTGAGGGGTTGACTTGTTTTGCATTTCACTTAGTTCTATAAACTTTTCAATTTTTTTGGACATTTCACTTCCAATTTCAAATGTCCCAATTTCTAAAGCCTTCTTCAAGTTTTCAACTCAATTTCTCATACTTTTTTGACATTTAACTTCTTTTTTAAAACTTTACATTTTCTTTGAAAAGTTGTCAACCGTTAAAATAATTAAATGAGTTCCCCAAAAATTTCAAATACCTTTTTACATGTTTACATTTTTTTCAAATCTGACATTTTTTCTCTTTTTTTGTCAAGCTTACCAATTTCTAAACGTTCTTTGACAGCTCACTTTAAATTTAAAATTTTCAAATTTGAAAGATTTTAATAGCTTAAATAATAAAATAACTTTCACAAAATTTTCTAGTACCATTTTTTGACGTTTACATTGTTCAAACTTTCCATTTTCTTTATCTTGTTTTCAAAAATTTCCAATTTCTCAAACTCCTTTGACATTTCTCTTTAATTTGTAAAACTTTCAAGCTGTCACAATTTTCCAATTTTTTGCAAACATCCTTGAGATTTCACTTTTATTTTCAAACTTTAAATTTCTCAAACTTTTATCAAGTTATCATAACTTCACAACTTTTTAAATATTTTTTCTCACTTTGGTATAAGTTGACTTGCTTCATGTTTTTGCCTAGTTCTCCATACTTTACAGTTTTTATGGACATTTCACTTTAATTTTCAAACTTCCCAATTGCTCAACCTTTCCAATTTCTCAAACATTTTTCACATTTTACTTATATTTTAGAAGTTTCTGTTTTCTTTGAAAAGTTTACAACAGTTTATATGATAAAATGACTTTCACATAGTTTTCAAATACCATTTTTACATGTTTACATTTTTTCAAACCTTTCAAGTTTACTAATTTCTCATACTTTCTTGACATTTTGCTTTAATTTAAAATTTTGCCATTTCAATAAGTTTAAGCGGTTTAAATAAAACAGCAACATCCATCGAATTTTGAAACACCATTTTCAGACGTTTACATTTGTCAAACTTTCCATGTTCTCAATCTTTTTTTCTAGTTTTTAAAACTTTTCAATTTCTCAATCTCTTTTGACATTTCCCTTTAATTTCTCAAATTTTCATGTTTTCATAACTTTCCAATTTCTCAAACATTTTTTGAGATTTCACTTTAAATTTTTAACTTTCCAATTTCTTAAACTGATGTGAGTTCGACTTGTATTGCTTTTGCTTAATTGCCCTATCTTTCCAAGTTCTCAAACTTTTAGAGATTTAACTTTAATTCTTTACACTTTCTAATTTCTCTGTAACTTTTTTGTGATTTCACTTTGATTTTAAAAATTTCCATATTCTCAAAGTTCTTTTTTCCTTTCACATAAGTTTTTTTTTTTGCTTTCTCTTAGTTTTCCAAATTTTTTTTATTTCTCAAACTTTTTTTTAAGATTTCCTTTTAGTTCAAAGTCGAACATTCCAATTTCTCGACTTTTTTTAAAAGATTTTACTTTAATTTTCAATCTATCCAATTTATAAAACTTTTTTCAATTTTTTAAATTTCACTTTAATTTTTGAACTTTACAATTTCTCAAACTTTGCGCAATACCTTTTTTTTCGCTTTGACATAAGTTGACTTGTTTTGCGTTTCACTTAGTTCTCTAAACCTTACAAATTTTTTTTTTGTCATTTCACTTTGATTTCAAAATTTCGTATACTCAAAATTTTGTATACTCAAAATTTCGTATACTCAAAATTCTTTTTCATTTTGACATAAGTTGGCTTTTATTTTTTTCCCGATTAGTTCTCTAAAATTTTCTATTTCTCACACTATTATTAAGGTTTCACTTTAATTCAAAGTCAAGCTTTCTAATTTCTCAACCTTCTTTTTAAAAATTTACTTTAATTTTCTACATTTCCAATTTCTAAAACTTTTGTCAATTTTTAAAGACTTCACTTTAATTTTCAAAATTTCCATTTCTTAAAATTTGTTCAATACCTTTTTTTTTTTCACTTTGACATAAGTTGACAAGTTGACTTGATTTGCATATCAATTAGTCCTCTAAGCTTTACAATTTTTTTGTCATTTCACTTTAATTTCAAAACGTCCCAGTTCCTCAACTTTCTTGTAGTTTTCAAAGTTTCTAATTTCTCAAATGTTGTGACAACTAACTTCTAATTTCAACTTTCCATTTTCTTTGAAAAGTTGTCAACTATATAAATAATGAAATGAATCCCCCTAAATTTTTAGATACCATTTTCACTTTTTTTATTTTTAATTTTTTTATCAAGTCTACCAATTTCTCGAACTTTTTGACATTTCACTTAAATTTTAGAATTTTTAATTTTGAAAAGATTTACACTTGTTGAAATAAATAAATAACTTCCTCCAAATTTTCAAATACCATTTTCTAACATTTACATTTTTCAAACTTTCTATTTTTTGAAACTTTTTTCAAGTTTTCAAAAGTTTCCAATTTCACAAACTTCTTTGACTTTTCCTTTTAATTTCTCAAACTTTACTGTTTTCATAAGTTTTTAATTTATCAAACTTTTGTAAGATTCGACACATGTTGGTTCGCTTAGCTATCCAAGGCTTCCAAGTTCTCAAAACTCTTTTCTAGATTTCACTTCAATATTTAGACTTTACAATTTCTCAGAACTTTTTTTTTGCTTTCACTTAGTTCTCTAAAGTTTTCTATTTCTCAAAATTTTTTAAAGATTTCACTTTTGTTCAAACTTTCATTTCCCAACATTTTTTAAAGATTTTACTGTAATTGTCAAACATTCCAATATCTCAAACTTGTTTTAATATTTTTTTTTTCACTTTATGACTTAAGTTGGCAAGTTGGCTTGTTTTGCATTTCATTTACTATCTACACTTACAAACTTTTATGACATTTCACTTATATTTTAAAACTTTACTCAATTTCTCAAACTTTGTGTTTTCAAACTTGCTAATTTTTTGAACTTTTTTTTTTCTACATTTGACTTCTATTTTAAAACTTTCCAATTTCTTTGAAAAGTTATCTATGGTTTATATAATAAAATCACTTCTATAAAATTTTCAGATATCATTTCACATGTTTTCATTGATCTAAACCTTTTAATTTTTCAAAAAAATTTCAAGTTCTCAAAATTTTTTTTGAATTTTTTTAAAAGTTGTCAATGGTTTAAATGACAAAATGAATGTCATGTAATTTTTAAATGACATTTTCACATGTTTACAATTTGCCAAACCGTTCAATTTTTCAAGCTAACCAAGTTCTCAAACTTTTTGTGATATTTCACTTAAATTTCATATTTTCCTATGTCGAAAATTTTTCAGTAGTTTTAATTAAAAAAACATCTAATGAATTGTAATATACCATTTTCAGACATTTACATTTGTCGAACTTTCCATTTTCTCAAACTCTTTTGACATTTCATTTTTATTTCTCAAACTCTTTAAAGATTTCATTTTAATTTTCAAACTTTTCAATTTGTAAAAAAATTTTCTCCTTGACATTAGCTGACTTGATCTGCTTTCGCTTAGTTATACTAACTTTCCTGTTTCTCAAACTTTTTTTAAGATTTCACTTTAATTATCAAACTTTTCAATGTTTCAAACTTTTTTTGATATATCACTTATATTTTCAAACTTACCAGTTCCTCAAAAAATTCCACTTTATTTAAGATTTCACTTTAATTTTCGATTTTGCGAAGTACAAGTACTTACAAAATAAAAGTTTTTACAATTTCTTTTTTTTCACTCTGACATAAGTTGAGGGGTTGACTTTTTTTGCGTTTCACTTAGTTCTTTGAACTTACAATTTTTTTGGACATTTCACTACCAATTTCAAATGTCCCAATTTCTAAAGCCTTCTTCAAGTTTTCAACTCAATTTCTCATACTTTTTTGACATTTAACTTGTTTTTTAAAACTTTTTTGAGGAGGAGGTTTCTATGGGTAGGGTCTGTGGAACAAAAGAATGCTTCTAATCTTGTACGATGGGAAGAGGTTTGTAAACGAAAAAAAATGTGGAGGATTAGGAGTAATTGATCTTAGAATCATGAACTAGGCTCTTTTGAGAAAATGGGTGTGGAAGTGGTTTGATGAGAATACTATTTTGTGGAAACAAATTATTAAACAAATGCAATGCTCACAAGTTTTAGGATGTCACTACCACATAATTGATCTATTGTAACGGTTAAGGCGCAACGGTTTTAACTGTTGCATTAGATATCTATCGTAACAATTTTCAGGATCTAATACAACATTTTATATAAAATATTGCCATAGGTCTAATAATTGTTCCTATGGGCTTAATAATTATTAGTGGCCTTTGGAGAGCTTTGGTAAAGCCCATGATTTTACCGCACCACTTAAAGGAAATCTCTCTCTCAAATCCCTAAAATCGCTACCGCCATGGCCAAAAAATTCCGCTCCCTAAAATCGCCATGGCCAAGATCTTCATATAATCGGCGATCTCATCACTGAATTCGTCGCTGTTTTCATCTTGGATCTCATCTCCAATCTCCTCTCCGATATCATATTCGAGCATGTTGTCATTCTCGTCGTCGAGCTACTCTAGTTGGTCTCGTCGCCGTTTTCAGTCCTCGCCGGAGTCCATTTACTTTCGTCGCCATTTTCATCTCGTTGGTTTCATCGTCGAGCTACTCGTTGCTCCAGAAATCGAGCCCAGATCTCGCTAACGGGAGCTTTCTAGGGTTTGCTCCACCTATCTCTTCTCACGATATTTTGATTTCTCAATTCGCACTACCGCTTTCTAAGTTCAAATTGATTTTTCCAGTTAAATTTAGTGATTTCTATCTGAAAATGAAGAGGTCAATTCTCGACCTAAAATTTTCATTTGTCGGTGCATTAGATTTCTGCATAAGTATTGTTATATTCGGGGTTGCGATTGATATGTTTCTTTAGTGAGTTTGTCCTGTTAATTTGGTAGATTAACAATATTCCTTAAGCAGAAGTAACCGGGGAAAATCAAATTAAATGACATACCAATAAGTAACAAAGAAATAGTACTTTTTGGAAGATAAAATTACGTATCCAAAAGTTTAATGTCCGTAGCCTCATTAACTGGAATTAATCTCTGTACCAAATCTAAATTGAATATTTCGATTCTAGAACCTTTTATAAGCATGCTTTGATTTGCATATGTATTTGTCTGCTATGAATTCAAAGTTATTGACTGGGGAAATTCAAAGTTAGCTTTTGAATTAGACTTACAAAAAAAGATCTCTCGTGGTATATTCCTTGACTTTTAAATACAGGTTCAAGCTTGACTTGATTATTTTTTTTCCTGCGATATTCTCAAGATCTTTACTACTACTTTCAATGTATTAATTGTGTCATAGCAACTTAGTTTTTGCGATATTCGCAAGATCTTTACTACTACTATCTTTACTACTACTTATATTTGTTGTTGACTCGAGCGACACTGATAGGTTGGTAACTGCCAAGGAAGAATTTCATGCTATCTTGGGGGTACCCACATTCTGATATTCACTTTTTATGTGCAACCAGTAACTTCCAGTACTATTTCATGAACAATGACTAAAGGATTGGTAGCCCGACAGGAGTGGTACACGTTGGTAAGAAGCATGTGCTTGAGGTTGTCTTAATTTTTATGTGTAACATGTATTTTTTCCCCATGTTGAATTAGTTTTTCTATTGAAATACACTCTTCGAAAATTTACATACTATACACACATAAACATATAGGGTTCTGTTCATATTACAATCTAGATTCTTTCTTAATTGTATATCAGGCCTCCAAAACCTTTTAAGGTATTTTTGGATAACACCTTGTAAAAATAGAGTTTATTTTTAATTAGACCCTTAATTCTTTCCTTATATTAGGCCCTCAAATCTTCGTATTTCTAAATAACACTTCCATATCTATCAATTGCAACAGTTTAACAATAGCAACAATTGCCTTGGACCCAACCAAGGGTGTTGATTAGAATAGTAAATAGATTTGGGGTTGTAAATGTTAAATATGATTATTTGGGGGCCTAATATACACTGAAGAAATAACTTAAGGTATAATATGACACAAACTGGGACATATATATGTTAGAGAACCTTAATTCAGTCAATCACTTAATTGGAGTACAAGCTCACGACAAAAACAAGCTGTACTTTGTCAGCTGGCTTTAAAATAGTAGATGCTAGGAGGTTGCATATCATATTTTGATAATATCGAGTTCAGTAAAGTTTGATATTTATGATGTGTATTTTTTAATAAACTCAAATCAGGTAGTGGTTAAAACTGAATTTGACACTTATTATCTTTATGTAGGAACTAATCTTTTTTATGTAAAAGAGAGAGCAGGCTTAGGTTCTTAGTTTTTACAATATGTTCAATTCTTGTACAATGTGAGCTTAAGATTAGAGCTTGGATTGCAGTTTAGGTTGTGAACTATGATTATCAGGTTTGGTATTGTTGACTGATTCCATGTGTAGTTAGTTGAAGTGTACTCAATTAAAGTGTTGCACCATTTATATATGTAGTCTTTGTTGCCTTGACACAGGTCAAAACTCTGTGTAGATATTGGACATAGACTTCTACTGCTTTAATTCAACATTAACACACTATTAACCTATAGTGACATAGATGAATTTATGATCTTGTTAACCTATAGTGCCTTCATTTTATACATGTTTTACTTTGACAAATGCATCCTCGTTATCACTATTCATAACTTGTTAATACTGCAATGATAGCTACTTAAACAAGTGATCTATATTATTCTTCTCTTAGCTAGTTTTTATTATCTATTTTTCATGTATCTAGTACTTATGTGATTCTTTTCATTTATTACTAGTTAATCATGTCTCTTTAAGCGATGGAAGCAGTGGGTGATTCTAGATCAAGTTCAAAAGAGAAGAGATCATTTGAGGTAATTTCAAATCTAGAATTCTCAATCCTAAATTCATTGTCTGGGAAGCCTAAGAATTTTCAATTTGTTTGTTTGCAAAATAATAATAATAATAATAATTGCTAAACTAGAGTTGTCAAAATACAACGGGTTGTCTGAAATAAAACTATGTGAGCACACATGTATATTATACTGAAAATTGTATGTAAATATCAATATGTCGAACTCTATGAAGACCTGGATTTGTAAAGGAGCTTGGACAGCATGACATTTTCAGTGCTAGAAAATGTAATGACTTTTAAAACCCAAATGAACTGAAGGATAGGAGTGTGGGTCAATCCCAAATTTGTGTTTTAGGAGCTCTGTTATTATTATTTTTTTCTCTCCTTTTTTTCTTAGTCAAATGGCTGCTGGTGAAGGATTTGTTTTAATTACCGTCGCAGATGCTAGGGACAAATCTGTATGGACCTGCTTCTTGCAAAAAACATGTTGATTGTGGTTAAATTAGGCTATTCTTTTGTTCTGTTGCTTTAATATGAGAGGTAAAATAAGACTTTAGATGATGTTTGTGTGCAAGGCTGTATCTGCTGTAATTTATTAAAAAAAATCTGAATTACAAGGATTATAATGATTTTCTTCCATATACAAATAAAATTAGAGGTTGATGGTTTGATCTATCTCGGCCAAGGTTTAGGAGAAGCAAAGTGGAGGGATACAGGACTCCGCTCATATGCTTCGGAGAATTACCACAGAAAAGTTTTGGGTATTGGTGGAATCTCCCTGAAGCATATAAACGTTTATTCTGTTTTTGAAGCTTATACAAATGATTCCTTTGTTTCTGTTGTACTGGCTCACCTTTAGTCTTAGTTTCTGCTGTTTTAATATTTTGTCATGGATTCGGTACATTATTTTCTGGACCTCATTCCTTGAATTTTATTGTTTGGATTTGATGCAAGTCCATATGTGCTTTGTGCATCAGGCGCCTTGACAACTGTTATCCATATAGAGTTGTAACTAAAAATTATAAACAAACTCATCCAGTTATTCTATTCTTTAATACTTTATATGTTATCTGTATAGTCCCTTTTAAAGTTATAAATTAATAAATAAATTATTAGTACTTGTCTCAATCTGATACATGATAATATAAATATATGCATGTGTTATTAGTGGAGATTTACATAATTGTTCTCTGGGGATGGAGGAAACTGTAGTTAGTGCCTAATATCAGTCTTATCTTATGTTCTTGAGCCAAGAAAGGGTTCATATAAGCAATTGACATGTGGCATATTTTATTGATTATATTCAGAAATCCTTCTTTATTCCTGAAACATAAGAGTTCACTTGTGACCAGCATGGGGCTGATAAGTCGGAAGGTTCAATTGACAGATAAATGTGGAACATTGTTAACTTAGATATGGACCTGTAAAGGAGACTTTGGTGTGGAGCTCAAGATTCTGAGATTAGGATCATTCTTCCGAGTTCTAGGAAAGAAGTTCAGGGACAATCACCTGCATGTTTTGTTGTTTAGTGTACTTTAATCATGTATTATAAACTGAAATAATTTATGTAGGATACCCATTCATCTAGTCCATGAACTTGATGATATATGATCCTCGAAAATTTGGCTGGAAATTCCGCATCTTTTTATGTTTTTTCCGTTTAGCTTCTGAAATTTTACAGAGGAAATATGAGAGAGTTTTTCTGAAGTGCATCAGAATGTTCTGTTCTATTTCAACTACAACTATGCAATCTATCCCCTTCATAATGTAGGTATACTTCTCCTATAAAAGAGTTTTTGTCTTATTATGATACTAACAAGACTGCTGAGACAAACTTCAGGGGTTCTGTGAAATTTACCCTTTAATGGAATTCTGATTTGCTGGAATTTCAGAATCCAATTACTTTAACTAATTAATCTGTTTCGTGGAGAGCATTTTTTATTCTCACCATTGATTCTATATTCAAAAAGAGATTTATAAAATTTGGCATCAGGTTGGGGGACTAATTTCATAAAACTTATAGTAGACCTGGGATCCTATGACTACTGGGAGTCAACAATCCTCCCAAAATCAAAAGGCTCTCTTTATATATTGGATTGCAGGCAGCGTAGGGGTAACGCTGTTAACCTTATAGTAGGCATGATATCATTTATCTTGTTATGCTTCACAGATAAATATTTGTGAAATACGGTATTTTAGTTCCATGACGTGCTTAGTTTCTTACTGTGTGAATGAATTCCCAATCAATTTACTTATTACAATTTACTTATTAGAAGTTCTATGATTATGTAGAAAGCAAGTGCAAAGAATAAGGGAAGTCGAAACAGTCAAACGCTCTTGCACACAGCGGGTTCAAAAAGTTTCGCAAGAATTCGCCGAGATATGGTAATCATGATGTTTAAGGCAAGTACCTTTTACACTTGACTTTCAAGCTTTTGTCAACAAAAATTACCATGATACACATTGTAGATTAGAGCTGTTTATGCATTTTTTAGTTTCTGATTGCTTGCTTGACTTCAGTGTTGGTTGAAGAAACAAAAGTATGTCCTGTTTCTTGCTTTACAAGAGACTGGGGAAAATGTTATCTGGACTTCTAGGCTTATTTTTGGAAAAGGAGAGGTATTTACTTTCTTTTGATTTCATTACATTCTTTTATTTTATCATTTTCCTAATATATATTGCTAACTTATCTTGCTAAAGAATATCAATTTCGAGTACTATTTGCTGCCCTGATTTATGTTAATAGCGGAGCTTAAGATATACAAAGGACTTTTAGTTATTGAAGGAAAAAACAGCGAAATTAAGTATGTTCCTGATCCAGCAATCACAATCACTTGTTCTAGTATGAGGTATGGTAATTACAGGTGTATTTTCGAAGAACAAGGGAACAGACACAAGACTACACTCTTGTTACAGGGGGGAATTTTTTTTTCCGACGCTAACTCTAATACAATGTTCTTTTACGCTTGCAGAAGAACAATATGGACATCCCAAGAATAGCTTCCTTCGGAGTCGCCATCCATCCAGAGCTTTTTCTAGTGCTGAAGGCAGAACAAATTAGAGGTACAAACATTCCTCTCTTTTGAAGCTTTAGGCACATAATCCACATTTGACATGTTTTCGCCGACAACAGCAGCTTAGCTCAGTGATGTGGGCAGATGTACAGAAACTGAGAAGGGGAAAAAAGAAGAAGAAGAAGAAAAAAGAGTTGAATTAGAAATTTTAGACGCATTGCAAAGCATTAAAAGGCAACATCAAAATAAAGTTAAACAAAGTTGTACTACTACATAGAAGTGAAACCCAAATAGAAAAGAACTCCCTACAAATATTCAATTCCTGAGTTGTGAAAACTTAATAATTTGTTGCTACTCAAATTTTAAAATTGTACATTATTAAAGAGAACTGGGTCTTCTCTACTCCTTATTTATTTATTTATTTAGATCACGGTTTCCTCCACTTTTGATTCATACAAATAGTACCCGAAATTGATGTGAAGATTACATGATATTTGACACGTTTCTTTAT